>JAODAL010051310.1:0-26761 GCA_025379985.1 Phyllomedusa bahiana
TGGGTCTTATATAGTGCGGTGACGTCACAGGAATCCCGCGGTCTCGATTGGCTTCATCTCTGCACATGTCATGCAGGCTATGCCCTTCTTCCTCCCAGAGTGCTTTGCCCCATGTAACGCCATGTGCCGCAGCCATTTTATCAATGAAAAGCACACTTCGTTCCCGCGAATCACCCCAAAGTTCGATTTCGTTACGAACCGAAGTTTTCCTGAAATTCTAAACGAATTCCACTTCGTTAGAATCGATTCGCCCATCTCTAATCATAGTAATGCAATGGTTAGTATGGGCAGCACAGTGGCTCAATGGTTACTATGGGCAACATTTTGGTTCAGTTTTTACTATGAACAGCATGGAGGCTCACTTGTTAGTATGGGCAGCAATGATAACAGCTGTTTTTCCCAGAAGGTTATGGGTGAATGTACCTGGATTTTATACCTTCATTCATCTACCTTTTCGCAGTCCTTCAATCACTTCTTATACAGTTTTTCCAAATTAGCCAACATGCAGAGTCATCTGATTGGATAATGTAAAGCGAATCAAAAGGATTGCTTCATATTTATCAGGAGAAAACAATCCTTCCCTTAAAAATGCTATTTTTAATGCGGAGACTCATGGTCTAACATTATACAAAGACCCCCACTAGGATTCTGTTTGCATTTCAGTTAGGAAGGAATGTTTTATCTATTGCACCCTCATCTACATATGCAAAATAGGTATAGTCTCAATGAAGATGTTTGCACACGGCCTACAAGATTGTAAAACCTGCTCCAATGTTCTATGGGGTATACAGATATTTATATATCTATATTCTTACAATTCTTATAAGTTGTATGGTGGTTCACTGTTCAGTATGGGCAACACAATGGATCAGTGGTTAGTATGGGAAGCATAGTGCCTCAGTGGTTAGTATGGGCAACACAATGGCTCAGTGGTTAGTATAGGCAGCACGGGGGCTCAGTAGTTAGCATGGGCAGCACAATGGTTCAGTCATTATTATGGGCAGCATGGTGGATCAGTGGTTAGTATGGGAAGCCTAGTGCCTCAGTGGTTAGTATGGGCCGCACCGCGGCTCAGTGGTTAGTATGGGCAGCACGGTAGCTCAGTGGTTAGTATGGGCAGTACTATGGATCAGTGGTTAGCATGGGCAGCACGGTGGCTCAGGGGTTAGTATGGGCAGCATGGTGGCTCAGTGATTAGTATGGGCGGCACCGCGGCTCAGTGGTTAGGATTGGTAGCATGGTGGTTTATTGCTAACACTGCTGTTAAGTTGAGTTTGTATATTTTGCCGGTTTAAAATTAGGGTTCAATGGTAAAAAAAATAGTATAAATGATCTGGATATGGATTTCCATCCTTCCAAACACTGCTGAAATATTGTTACTAGTGCTAGCTAAAGTAGTTACTAAATAATCGTCTCTGCTGACACCATGATATAAATTTAGGCTTCACTGGTTCTCAAGTGGTGAAACCTCCAGGTCATAGAACCCTCCTTCCCATGTTATACCCCAGCCCTGCGTCCTTGTGTACAGTACAGATATGTCACAGCTCTGGGGTCTTGTGTGTGGACGTTATCTTACCTCCAGGTGGGTGATAACATTGCGAATAAAACGGTTCTCCATAGACCTCGACCTCACACAGCGACAAGAACTCCTTGCGTCCTGGGATCACCACACTGACGTATTGACCTTCCATCCTATTACAGCAGAATGACAAGGTGGCAGCAGTAGATGAGACCTACCAGCACCTGGAGGAGTAATAAGCAGAACATCATGATGATCAATTGCTTTTTCCTTATCATGTAGGCAGAGATCACACATAAGAACAGAATGAAATGAAAATGAACTAGAATTATTAATTGCAGAAGAAAAATATAACATAGTGGGAATAACTGAGACATGGCTGGACGAGAGCTGCGACTGGGCGGGTAACTTACAGGGTTACAGTCTATTTAGAAGAGATTGTAAAGACCGGAAGGGGGAGGTTTCTGTATCTATGTAAGATCCTGTTTGAATTCAACACTGCGGGAAGATATAGGTACAGGGAATGAACATGTGGAATCATTATGGAAAGATATACAGGAGGGTAATAACAGGGGCATTGCTAGTGTCCCAAAACATCTGGGGCTCGGGCCCTTAAGTTTGTCTGAGTAGGGCTGGATGCACACGCCACTTTTCATGCCACATTGTGAACTGCGGATGTATTTTTATAGAGAAAAACCTTCTGTTCCTGTCACTAATTTTTTGCACATTCCACATATATCTTTTCTATCACATCAGCAGTCACTGCACAATGAAAATCAGCCCTGACAAATTTGCATTTTCAAAACCTCTCACCTACAAATGACAGTGCAATACTGAACAAATAAGTCAACAAATAATACACCAATACATGGAGCAAATAGATCAGATGAATCATTGTTACTAAAAATAAACTACACAACCAAGTCCCAAAACTATTACTACTTAAGTTAAAATAAAACTGCCATACTATGACTGAATGTGTCAGGAATTGCACTCCCTGACTCTTGCATCCCAGGCGATGGCTCTTCTCACTGAGCTATGTGCTCCTCTGGACAGCTCCTCTGCTGAACTTTACCGAGTTCCCTGTTCCCTTAGTTTTGGTCCTTGATCCCCTGCTCCACCCATGTCTAATTGGACTTCCTATTTAAGCCCAGCCTTGCACTTCCTCCTTGAGAGATTATTGTGCTCTGCCGGTAAGCGAGCCGGTTGTGCTGTTCTGTTGTTGTGTTCTGACTCTACTGTGCATCGACCTTTTGGCTTTCTTCCTGACTACGATTCCTGCCTGCTCCCTAAACTGACGCTGCCTGGATTGTGCACCGACTTTTGGCTTTCTTCCTGACTACAATTCCTGCCTGCTCCTCAACTACCGAACCCGCCCGCACGTGTACCGACTTCTGGCTCTGCTGACCACGCTTCTACAAGTAGGTAACCTAGTAGTTTCAACCTAAGACTCCCAACCAGCTCCTGATCGTTACAGAATGCGACCACCACATGTTCTGAAGACATGTACACAGGTTCTTAAGACCACCGCCATACAGTGACCATATAGTGGTAGACACTAGTTGTATGTAGGCTCAGCAGAAATAAAAGTGATTACACTGAGTTACATTTGGTGACTCACAGGAGACGTCTTCTTCTTCTCCATCTGTCCCAGATGCCATGATGACTGTCTCTCCTGGCCACTACTTTTCACTAAAAAATTTACAAAACAAACATCTTAGACTCCTCACTTTATCAGCACTTCTCTACCATTTCCTATCTCTATCCAAACTCCCCATCTACAGCACCCCAAATGGGAATAATTATCCCCTAGTGTCCCAAACAGCTATGGGGCTCCCATTTGTGCACCAAGTTTTAGTCTTGTTTTGCAAACCAATATAGGAAATAGTGAAATTCCCTGAGACAGTATGTAGGTATAGTAATTAGGTAGGCATTCCTCATTTAGGTAGGTAAAGTTATAGGTCCCCCAACAGATAGGTATCTCGGTCCCCTATTAAGTAAAAAAGGTAGTTATATAGGCCTCAGAATAGAAATCTAAGTGGAAATATAGATCCCTGTTATGCAGTTATATAGGCCCCTGTAGGTAGTTATAGGCACCCTGTAGGTAAATATTTGTTCCCTGTAGTCAGGTAGTAGCCCCCTGTAGCCAGTAATATGCCCCCTGTAGCCAGGTTACTGCCCCCTTTTTGAGGTTATTGCCCTCTTTAGCCAGTAATATGCCTCATTTAACCAGCTTACTGCCTCCTTAGCCAGTAATATGCCTCATTTAGCCAGATTACTGCCCACTTAGCCAGTAATATGCCTCATTTAGCCAGGTTATTGCCTGCTTAGCCAGTAATATGCCCCCTTTAGCCAGATTACTGCCTCCTTAGCCAGTAATATGCCCCTTTAGCCAGTAATATGCCTCATTTAGCCCTCTTACTGCCCGCTTTGTCAGGAATTTGCCCCCTTTAGCACGATTTATGCCTCCATATCCAGTAATATGCCCCCCTTTAGCCAGATTACTGTCCCCTTAGCCAGTAATATGCCCCCTTTAGCCAGGTTACTGCCCCCTTAGCCAGTAATATGCCCCCTTTAGCTAGGTTACTGCCCCCTTAGCCAGTTATATTCCCCCTTGAGCCAGGTTACTACCCCCTTAGCCAGTAATATGCCCCCTTAAACTAGGTTACTTCCCCCTTTAGCCAGGTTACTGCCCCGTTAGCCGGTAATATGCCCATTTAGCCAGGTAACTGCCCTCTTAGCCAGTAATAATCCCCCCTTAGCCAGGTACTATGCCCCCCTTCACCAGTAATATGCCCCCTTAACCAGTAATATGCCCCCTTAGCCTGAAATCTGCCCCCATAGCCTGCAATCTGCCCCTTAGCCAGGTGATATGCCCCTTTAGCCAGGTGATATGCCCCTTTAGCCAGGTGATATGCCCCCTTAGCCTGTAATATGCCCCCTTAGCCAGGTGATATGCCCCCTTATTCTGTAATATGCCCCCATAGCCAGTAATATGACCCCATAGCCAGGTAATATGCGCTCCTTACCTAATAAAAATTAAATAAAAAAAGTTACTCACCTCACCAGGGTCTGCGCATCCAGGTCCTCTATCTTGAGAACGGTGTAAGCGACGTGATGATGTCACCCAGGGTCCGGGACCTCTGTGGCCGGCAGAAGCTGCCGGCTTAGGAGATCCCAGCGTCGCACGGTCGTGAGGAAAGCGAAGTGTCGCGCCTCCTGCGATGCTGAGATGTATGTACAGTGCTCACAGAGCACTGATACATACAAGGGAGAAAGCAGTACGGTAACGATCTGTCTTGCCTTCTCCCTGACTCTGACTGTGCGGCCGCTGTGAAACAGCTGTGTAGTCAGAGATCGGCGGGCGTCGCCCGCACCAAGGGGTGCTCCAGGCCAACGGCAGCGGCCTGGAGCCGCCGAGATTCGGGGTACAGACAGATTTGTTCGGGGCTTGTGCCCCGAATAAATCTGCCTAGCGTCGCCCCTGGGTAAGAACAATAATATAATTCTAATAGGAGTCTGCTATAGGTCCCCAAATATAACAGAACCCATGGAAGATGTACTCCTCAGGCAAATAGATGAGGTGGCTAATCAGAATGAGGTTGTTATTATGGGCGACTTTAACTACCCAGCCATAAATTGGGAATCTGAAACCTGTAGCTCTCACAAAGGAAACAGGTTTTTGTCAATAACTAATGATAATTACCTTTCCCAAATGGTACAGGAACCGTCTAGAGGAGAGTCCTTTCTAGACTTAATATTCACTAATATACCTGACAGGGTAACAAAGGTTCAAGTTGAGGGGCACCTAGGAAATAGTGACCATAATATAATAAATTTCCATTTATCCTTCAACAAAATTTTCCGTCGGAGCCACAAAAACACTGAATTTCAGGAAGGCTAATTTTATTCTGCTTAAAGAGGCCCTAAACCGTATTGACTGGGAGAAGGTGTTTAAACATAGCAGAACAAATAATAAATGGGATATTTTTAAAAACATCTTAGGCACCCACTGTGAGAGGTACATACCTTATGGTAATAAAATAATTAGAAACAGGAAAAACCCAATGTGGATCAACAGAGGAGGCAATAAAAAACAAAAAAAGTTTTTCAACTCCTAAAAGGAGCAGTGAAGAGGCACTAAAAAGCTATATGGAAAAAATCCAATGTGTAAAATAATGATAAAGGCAACAAAGCTGGAGACGGAAAGACATATTGCCATAGAAAGTAAAACTAACACCAAAATATTTTTTAATTATATAAATAGTAAAAAGATTAAAACAGAAAATGTTGGACCTTTGAAAAGTAGTGAGGGAGAGACTGTAGAAGGCGATGAGGAGAAAGCAAACCTATTAAACAATTTTCTCCCCTGTATTTACCGAGGAGGACTACCTTCCTGTTGATGAGCAGAGGGATGAGTTAAACTACACCTTAAATGTTTCTTGTCTAACCCAGGAAGAAGTGTAGCTCCGTCTTAAGAAGATGAAAATAGACAAATCCCCAGGTCCAGATGGCATACACCCACGTGTCCTAAGGGAGTTAAGTAATGTGTTAGATAGGCCCCTATTCTTAATATATATGGACTGTATAATAACGGGGTATGACCCAACGGATTGGCGCGTAGCAAATGTGGTGCCAATATTTAAAAAGGGGTCAAAAAGTGATCCTGGAAACTATACGCTGGCAAGTTTAACCTCTGTTGTGGGTAAAATGTTTGAAGGTTTTCTAAGAGATGCTATCCTGGATTATCTCACTGAAAATAAATGTATAACGCCGTTCCAGCATGGGTTTATGAAGGAATGGTCCTGTCAAACTAATATCATCAGCCTTTAAGAGGAAGTAAGTTCTAGCCTGGATAGGGGTGAGACATTGGATATATCTAGATTTCTCTAGAGCATTTGATACTGTGCCACATAAAAGGTTGGTAAGTAAAATGAGAATGCTTGGACTGGGGGAAAATGTGTGCATGTGGGTAAGCAACTGGCTCACTGATAGAAAACAAAGGGTGGTAATTAATGGTGCATACTCAGACTGGATCCCTGTTACTAGGGGAGACCACAGGGCTCAGTATTGGGCACTATCCTCTTTAATATTTTCATCAATGATCTTACACATGGATTGCACAGTAGAATATCAATCTTTGCAGATGATACTAAGCTCTATAAAGTAATCAACACAATAGAGGAAAATGTGTTATTACTAGTGATGAGCGATTGTGTCAATTATCGTTATCGAGTCGATATCGGCAATTATCTTGTCGATAGCCTATAATCGCCAATGACCATTAAAGTCTACGGGAGAGAAACAGCTTCATTCTTACACCCAAATAGGGGAGGAGAAGCTGGAATTAACATCCACAACAGTAAAATGGATACGTGCTACGTCTTAGGCAACACACTTAGGTTATAAAAGCCACAGAAAAAAATTCACAGACTATTCACTATCCCTGTCTTGGACCACAGCATGACCCTTAAATCTGCATGACCCACAGATTACCAAGTGCCAGAAGGCAGTATTATTTGAACCACCATTTGAGTTGAACTGGACATTGAATATCCCTGTCCTGGAACGCAGCATGAGCCCCAAACCTGCATGACCCCCCACATTTAAAAAGTGCCGGAAAAAGGAGTCTTTCAACCACCATTTTAGTTTCACTGGACATTGACTATACCTGTCCTGGGCCACAGCATGAGCCCCAACCGTGCATGACCCACAGATTAAAAAGTGCCAAGAAAAGGAGTCTTTGAAGCGGTATTTTAGTGAAATGGACATTGACTATCCATATCATGTAAAGCAGCATGACCCAAACCCCTCACAGGTGCCCTTATGGACCATCAGCAGAAAATTTTGCAATAAGAAAAAAAACTATATTAAAAACAACTATTTTTTCCTTTCTCGCGTCTAGAGCTACTTCCCATTCTCTGGTGACTTTGTTCCACCAACTTTAAAACGTAAGCAAACGAAACAGATTCCCCATAGGCAACTTGGCCTGTCTGAAAACGCATTCTACGGGTCAAGTGGTTGATGGAAATTACTGACAAAGGTGGAAGGCTGTAATCAGGGATTTTCAGCTGGAAAAACCAGCTTAACGTGGGGGTGGTGAAGCCAGAGCTGGCGTCCGTCATCTATTAACATGCAGGGCCGGAGTTACAGTAGCTGCAGTGAGAGCCAGGGCCGGTGTCCGTCATCTATTAACACTCAGGTTCAGCTAGCAGGACTGGAGTTACAGTGGGTGCGGTGAGAGCCGGGGCGGGCGCCGTCATCTTTAACATCCCCAGAGCCGGAGTTACAGTAGGTGCATTGAGACCGGGGGCCGGGTTTCCCCCGTCACTAAAACCAAACCGGTCCACAAAAGGCGGATTTTACAGTGGGTGCGGTGAACCAGGGCTGGATCCGTCACTTTAACACGGCAAAAATGCCCTTAGACGCAGCAAAAAAACAGTCTGCTGAAGCAGACTTAAAGCAAAAAGTGGGCTAAACCCAGCCTTCCTCAGTCACAGTCAAGACCTGGGTAGAGCTTGAGAAATTTCAGCCTCACGAAAGCGTTGCCCCCTGTATAATGCTAAAAATTGACTTTTACTTTGGAAACGCTGGGGGCTTGTGCTTCCTGTTCCACCCAGGGTCCTTTTTCTTGGCTTTCCCCTTTTTTCCATTTTTCAAAACTGGGGAAATTGTCTCTGTTATTAAGGTGACAATGTGCTCCATACTCCATGCCCTGAATAACCTCATCGGTTCAAGTCTTTTTACATGGTTACTTACCCTCCCTTGTACAAATCAGAGGAATATTTGTATCAGCTATTTTTGTAAACAATTTTTTTTAGTAATTTAATTCTAGAAAACAAAATTTTTAAAAAGGTGGAATCCCACCACGTCTTTGTTTCTCTTTTTTTTTTTTTTTGTATTAAATGGTTGTCTCCTACAGGGGTTTTCAAACTATGTTAAAAAATCTTGAAAAACCGCCATTTTGCAAAATGTTCCATTAAAGTGTCCTCCTTTCCTGTTTTTTGACAGCTTTTATGACCCCAAAAATTCAAAACTACCCTTCCCAATGTTGACAATTGGAAGAACAAAGTCTGTTGAAACCACATTTTTACAATAAACCTGTAGTATAGCTGATTTCACAGCACCCAAAGCCCCCCAAAAAATTCAAAACCCTACCCTTCGGCCATTGTTTTGCAAAAGTGAAGAAAAAATTCTTTTATAATAAAAGGACCTAAGTAAAAGCTTATTTTCCCCAGCACGTGCCCCCAAAAATTAAAAAAAATGACTTCTTAGCCACTGTTTAAAAAAATTTTGAGGAAAAAATGCCACTTAGAACCCACTTTCTGTTCCAAAACCAGATTATCGCTGTATCTCACAGCACCCCTGACCCCAAAAAAACCCTTGACATGCTTACAATTTTTCATAAACCGTGGGACAATTGGTGTCTTTTTTAGTCCCAACTGCAAAACCAGCAAAATGACCTTTTGGGCACTCAAAAAAAATTGCAGTAAGAAAGGATCTTTTTAAAAAAATTTTTTTCAAAAGGATCATTTCTTTTGAAAGAGGAATGTGACTAGACCGGGGAAGTAATCACTGACCTCGGCATTGGGGCCACAACATCATCAGAATCCACCGCCTGATTCATCTTTGATGAAAGAAAAATACCACATTGCAGTGGGAAACCGAAGCGTTGTCTGTAAAGACTCCTCCAGCTGCGCTGAAGTCCGCTCAGAGTGATGCTGGGTGCTGGGCAGGACAACACCTCATGGCGTGGCGGGCGGCTCGGGCCCTTTCATTCCCTTTTGGGGTACCCAGGAAAAAATCAAAATTGGGTCCGGGAAAAAATTTCCAAAAACCCAAAAAAAGGGGGTTTTAAATGCAGATAGTCTCACCCGATTTAAGCCGGTCTCTGTGTGTCGAAAGTGGCCCTGCATTACAGGGGGTTGGTGAGGTGGTAAAATAAGGATTGCCAGAGGTCCCCCATTGGGCCTCTGCCACAGTGCCTGCGCGCACGGCTACTTGGCACTCTACTGCGTCACACGCTGATGTTGTTCCACCCTGACTTTGAAAAACGAGAAGCAACACAACAGAGTCTCCAGTCATCAATGAGCAAGATCCCAATTCCTCATTTTACTATCAATTTTGGGGTTGGGTAAAGGGAAAGGGGCTAATTTCGCTTTGTAACGTGGATTAGGAGGGGGGCCGCCCAAAAACTTTTTTTCTTTTGAGGGCCTTTAATGTGAGGATCATATTGGAAAAGGAGCATCCCAGCACCTTGGGGGAGATGGAGCACGATTTCCAAAGCCTCGGGGTCGAGGGGCACCAGTAAACTGATCTTCCTCCTCCGCCTCAAATCCATGCCAACCTCTTTCCAAGGCAGAGACATCGGTAACAACGGTGTCCTGGAATACCTCATCCTCCGCTTCAGCCTTGCACCAGCCCTGGACCACAAATCGCCACCTAACGAAGATCGATAAAGTTGTGAAACTGTTGGGACTTCTGGATCCGATGGAGAGTAAGGCTCTGTGTCTGCATCTGTGTCCATCTCCTCCTCCATCGCTGGTGGGACCTGCTGTTTCAGAGTGTCCAACACTTGTTCCAGAACTAAGATCACCACAATGCTCATGCTGACCATTTTGGTGGCTTCTTCAAAACTCGCAAGGATGGTGCAAAGCTTTCACCTGCCTCCATTCTCGGTGGCTCAATCCTCCGAGGTCCACACTGCTGCTTGTCAGGCCATGCGCCACTTCATATTGCGTAATGGCATTACGCTACTGCCACAATCGCTGGAGCATGTGAAGGGTGGAATTCCAGCATGTTGCCACGTCAACAATGAGATGGTTGACGGGGAGGCCAAGCTGACGCTGTAACGCAGCCAGGTGGGACAAAGCAGGGTGCAAACGACAGAAGTGTGAGCTGAGACCTCAAGCCTTCCTCAGCAGGCAGTCGAGACCCAGGTAGCACTTTAGAAATTTCTGGACAATGAGATTCATGACGTGTGCCAAGCAAGGGATGTGCTCCAGCATACCGATCTTAAGGGCGGCCAAGAGATTTCGCCCGTTATCACACACCACCTTGCCTGGCACAAGGTTCTTGTCCACCCAGCCACCGCCCGGTCTCGTTGCACAGAGCCGTCCACAGCCCTTGACTGGTGTGTTGACAGTCTCCAAGACATATCAATTTCAACAAGGCTTGGTGTCTCTGGGCACGTGATGCTACCCGTGGACCTTGGGGGAAAGAACCCTGCACAATCCCTGCGGTTTTGAAGAGCGTGCGCTGAGCCTGAGAGCCACCGTCACCACCAGAGACATCCACCCAGCTCACCCAGTGAGCTGTCACAGAGATATAGCGGCCTTGACCGTGCTTACTATTCCATGTATCGGTGGTCAAATTGACTTTTCCAGACACAGATGCAGACAAGGCGCTGCAGATTTTAGATGACACGTAGCTGGCCAGGGCAGGGATTGCTTATTGGGAAAAGAAATGTCTGTTTGGCATCTTGTATTGCGGGCTGGCAAGGGCCAAGATGTGGCGAAACCCATCTGTGTCCACCAGACGGAAATGCAACATTTCCAAGGCCAAAAGCCTGGCAACGCCGACATTCAAGTAAATGGAAGGCTGACTGCTAGACTGGCCACTGTAGGGCGTGCCGTGAAACTGGTGGAAGGAGAAGGGGTAGGCTGGGTCTCTGGCGGTGGTGGTGCTACTTGGGTGACGGAGGCAGAAGTGGAGGCTGATCCTTGCTCATGCTGCTGAGGGACATGGGCAGCAGAGGAACTTTTGGTCTTGGAAGTGGCGGAGGAGGCGGAGACAGAGGGTGTGACAGTGGTTGGAAGCCCAGGATCTATGTGTCCTTTTTTCGCCAAGTGTTCCCTCCATTTCAACTCATGCATTCGCTGCATGTGACTAGACATGTTGGTGGTGGTAAAACATTTAAGATTCTTCCCTCTACTGATGCGTTTACGGCAAATGCGGCATATGACATCGCTGGGCGAATCTGAGGCTTAATCGAAAAAGGCCCAGACTTCAGAGGTCCTTGACCTTTTTGATGGCGATAAGCGAGGAGTGGTGTTTCCGCTGCCACCGCTGATCATGGTTGGCGGAATAATCTCAGCGGACTTGTGCGACCACCCTCTCCCTTTTTGAGGCCGGACCAGTACTGACACTATCCCATCGTCTTCCTCCTCATCCACTGATGAAGCGCTCACAAGCAAATTCTGCTGAAAAGACCATGTTGGATCCGCAATGTCATCATCATCAGCACAGGTGACTTCGTCGTCCTGACATTCTGCATCTTGGAACTGCGGGCTACAAGCAACAGGCACTGCAAGGCGTTGACGACCGTGCGGGATTTGTGGCAACTGACCGGCTTCCTTCTCCTCCTCTTATGGCATCAGCGCGACAACAAAGACTAAACCATCCTCTTTGGCCTCTTGATCTTTTGAAATGCCTTCTGACCCCAACCATATTGTGTCATCAAAGAGGTCTTCAGAAAATGGATTATCCACAGTGGTGGGTACATGAGTTGAGATTTGGGCTGCCATCGCTTCATGTTGGATGGATGCTGACGATGACAATGATGACATTAGTGGCTGTGACTGGGAGGACAAGGAGGTAAAACTGCTGGATGCAGGTTGCATTAACCACTGAAGAACAGATTGGTGACGCTGTTCGTTACTAAGATTCACAGGGCACCGACCCAGCGACGACAGGCCTGACAGTCCTGCAACCGACGATCGGCTGGTTTGCGTATTGTCGCCAGCACTGGAAGGAGCACCTTCTCTCGTACCTTTAAAACTGTACTGCAAAGACAGCAAATCACAGGTATTCTTAAA
This sequence comes from Phyllomedusa bahiana, assembly GCA_025379985.1. Taxonomy (NCBI): domain Eukaryota; kingdom Metazoa; phylum Chordata; class Amphibia; order Anura; family Hylidae; genus Phyllomedusa; species Phyllomedusa bahiana. Next base: position 12,337 of record JAODAL010051310.1, read on the forward strand.
TCCGTCTAATTTCCAACACCCAACTAGGATTAGAAACAGAATTGTTTCTATCAAATATCTGTGAAATGTGGTCTGGTGGAAGAACCGTAACACCAAATCAAGTGTTCTTCCTTCAGTCCCTGAGATTAACAACTGCCCTGTAGACTAACAATTGATAGTTTTCAACAAACTATTGTACAAGTGCACGATTAGTGCCAACCTGAGATGCACTGAGTGAAATAGAAGTATTTAAAAGTTCTTTGGAGTAGATATGTCACTATAGGCACCACTGACAACAGGCGGCAGATGCAATGAAATATATATAACCCAATTTGCGTACAAGTTCATGATTAGCGTCAAACTTTGAAGCACTGAGTGAAATAGAAGTATTTAAAAGTTTTATGGATTACGGCAGTAACTATGAAATATCTGTAACCCAATTTGCGTACAAGGGGGCTATTGACAAAAAACTGGGACGCACAGACACCAAAAGAAATGCAAAAACAAAAGGGACAATTTCGCCTCAGGTGGGAGGTCTGCTGGCCACAAAGTGTTAAAAAAATTGCTATTTCCATGTGAGTTCAGGACAGGAGAGACTGGACTGCACAATATACACCCTCCTACCTGCCCCCTCCCCACCCCCCACACCCCTCGGCTGCACACAGCAACAGATTTCTTTACAAGTCTCTCTCTAACTAAATCAGAACTTAAATTCTCTATTCAAACTATATCCTTAGCTTCACAACTACAAGGATCATTTTCTGTATAAAAGAAGACTGCCTCTTTGAGCTGTGACAACAGCTATTGGAACAGGCAGTGAGACGTGTTGCTCCTAGTGAGATCAGTGAGAAATGTGGCTGTACAGGAAATGGGGTCGCATACATAAAACGAGGGCATGTGATTTTTGCAGCCAATGAGATCCATACACCGCCCAATCATGATGTGGTACACCCAGCTCACCCTGCTCTATGCTCTTCCCTGATTGGCTGGCCACCAAAATTACAGGAAGCGATGAAAATGGCACGATTGTAAACGTGATAACGATTATCTTTAAGATATTTCTGAAAACTATCACATAAACCTCGATAAACGTAAAAACCGTGCCGATTTTAACTTTTGTCAATAGTATCTCTCATCTCTATAGTCGATATCGGGAATTATCATTTCGATAGCCGATAGTTGATAATGATTAATCACCGATGACCATTAAAGTCTATGGGAGAGGAACACCAGATTCATTCTTACACCCAGACAAGTGAGAAGAAGCTGGAATTCACATCCACAAGAGTGAACTAGATACATGTTACATCTTAGGCAAGACAATTAGGCTATAAAAGTCAAAGAAAAAAATTCATAGGCTAAAATAATTCATTATGTTCAATGGCTAACCGAAAACTTGAGGATGGTGTAGCCACAGCAGGTACAGCGGTACCAGCAGTTATCCCCCCCTTTCACACAAAACAAGACATCGGTATTGGAAATGGCACATGGCGACTGGCAGGAGATCCCTATCACTTTTTACACCAAGGACCAACAACTTGTCATACATGTGATGGCACGAAGAACATCCCGACGGGGGAACACGGAGGTTCAGCTGGCAGGGCCATAGTAAAAGTGGGTGCTGTGAGAGCCAGGGCAATCTATTAACCGTTTCATGGCCACATGCAGCTATATCAAATTGAGTGCCCACCCATTACTACTTCCTATTTTTAACATATCACCGGGCACCTCTTTGATTCCAGCCCCTGGCAGGAATACTGCCCTATTGCCACCCCTGGCATCCATTTTAATGTAGCCTAAGCCCCAAAATCACCACAAAAAGGCCTTATGGACCCTCAGAATAAGAGATTGACTATTTTGAAAAACTATTTTTCCAATTCTGCTGCTGCTACGGTTACTTCCCATTCTACTGCTGGCACGTTGCTGATGTTCCACCATGACATTAAAACGTGAAGACACAACAGATGTCCCCAGTTGGTCAACGAGCCCTGTCTGAAAATCCTGCATTCTACTGTTAAGTGGGTTTAAGGAAATTGCTGACTTTGGATTTGGAACGTGGATCAAGGAGGGTGGACACCCCGTAACCGTTGTTCATTTTGATGGCCTTGAAGCGCAGGAAATAAGCTTTTTGTCAATAAGACCTTTACTATTGGTTTCTTTTACAGCGACATGCCCCAAAACCAGCAAAGATGCCCTTGATAGAACCTCAGAATAAAAAGTGCCGGAAGAAAGTAGTCTTTTAAGCACTATTTTAGTTGAACTGGTCATTGACTATACCTGCTCTGGACTGCAGCATGACCCAAAACCCTGCATGACCCACAGATTACCAAGTGCTGGAAGGCAGTATTATTTAAAGCAGTATTTTAGTTGAACTGGACATTGAGTATACCTGTCCTGTACCGCAGCATGACCCAAAAACCTACACAAGTGCCCTTATGGACCATCAGCAGAAATATTTGCAATAACAAACTCTTTTAAAAAAAACTAGTCTTCCAATGCTGCTGTTGCAGCTACAGCTGCTTGCCATTCTACTGCTGGCACGTTGGTGACGTTGTTCCACCGTGACATTAGAACGTGAAAAAAACAAAACCGATGTCCATAGTAGGTTAACGAGGCCTGTCTGAAAATCCTGCATTCTATTGTCAAGTGGGTTGAAGGAAATTACTGATCAAGTAGGGTGAGGCTGTGAACGTGGATCACGGAGGTTCAGGTGGCAGGGCCGGAAATAAAGTGGGTGCGGTGAGAGCCAGGGCTGGCATCCGTCATCTATTAATACGGTAAAAATGCCCTTATGACACAGCAACGAAAACAGTCGGGCCGAAACAGAGTGTGGAAGCTGAAGTGTGAGCTCAGACCTCCAGACTTCCTTAGTACACAGTCAAGACCTGGGTAGCGCTTGTCCCCTCCGTATGATTGCGGACCAATTGACTTCACTTTTAAATGCTGGTGGGTTTTACACTCCTGTTCCCCCCAGGTGCCCCCCTTTTTTTGGCTTTCTTTTTTACTTTTATCAACGGGAAAATTTTCTCTGTTCTTGGGGGGGCGAATGTGCTCCTAACTCTAAGTCCCTAACAACCTAAATTTTGTTCAAGTCTTTTTCATTGGGTTTCCCGTACCCCCCCCCTTGTCAATTTTTGAAAGGGAAAATTTGTATCCGTATTTTTTTAACTTTAAAGTTTTTTTGTAGTTTAATTCTAGAAAAACCCCAATTTTTTTAATTGGATGGAATCCCCCCAATCTTTGTTTCTCTTTTTTTTTTTTAATTTTATTTTAAAAGGGTTTGTTCACTTCGGGAATTTCTTGCTATGTTTTTTGGGTCTTGCCAAAAAAAAAGTCCCCTTTGCCCTTTTGTGTCTGTTAACACTGTTCAAAACCCATTCCTGTTTTTGACAGCTCCATGTTTCCCCAAAAAATTTAAAACATGACCCCTTTGGCCAAATGTTGGGTTGTGAAGAACAAATGCCCGTTATTTAAAACCCCATTTTTTTTCAATAGGAAACTGTAAATATTTTGCTCCCCCTGAAGGAAACCAACAAAAATTTCCCATTTTCTCGATCCCGCTCGGTTTCAAAAATTTACGTTCTTTATTCGATAAAGGGGAACCGGGGGATAAAAAACAAAAATCGCCAAGCCAGCTGTAACGCTTCAGGCCCTTTTAAAAAAATTTTAGCCCTTGTTTTACGCATGGGGTTTTTAGTGAAGGGAAAGATTCCTTTTTTTGTTTGTGGGGTTTTGGTGATCTGGGTTTACCCTTCCAAATTTTGTCACATCCCCCCCTTTAATTAAAACCCCCACTAAACTGATTAAAATAAAAATTAAAAAAAAAATTCGGGTTTAAAATTTTAAACATTACAAGAAAAGTGCTCATTTAAAAAATGCATAACAAAAAATTGCAGAATTGGACCCCCGGGGCTCAGTATTTAGCTCCAGAACCCAAAAAACTTCTCGGGAAACCCCACCCAAAAGCTCCCCCAAACCCCCCTCTTTTAGGTTTTTGGGTTTTTTATAACAAAAAAACTAAGTGAATTGAGATTTCCGCAGTTCTTCTTTTGTAGTATAAACTGTATTTTTACAGCAAAATTTCCCCCCAAAAAAACAAAAAGACCCCCCACTGCCCCAAAAAATTTTGAGGAAGAAAACCACTTAGGAAAAAAACATTTCTGTACCAAAGGGCCGGATTATAGCGTTTTCCCCAGCACCATGACCCCCCAAACCCTTGACAGTGCTTTAAAATTTTTAAAGAAAAAAATTTTTGGGAAATGGAATTTCGTTTTTTTTCAAAGAAACAGTGTTTCTATTGGGGTCTTTTTCAGGGCTCCCACCGCAAAAAACCCCAAAATGATGTTTTGGGGCCCCAGAATCAAAATTGCATTTAAAAATTAAACATTTTTAAAAATTTTTTTTTTTAAGAAACCTTTTTTTTTGGGGGAGGATTTAAATAAACCGGCAACAAAACGGGGACCTCCCCGGGAAAAAGGGGCCCCAAAACATCTCAGGGGATCCACGCCCGATTAAACCCTTTATGAAAATCAAACGATCCACATTATTTAGTTGGGAAAACCGGGGGGCGTTTTCCCGTAATGACTCCTCCGCTGGGGCTTAAAGGGCCGCTCAGATATGACGAGGGGCTTTAATTTTTTGGGGCTTTAAAAGTTTTTTTTTGTAATTTTATTATTGAAATCTTTCTTGCCTAAATGCTGCCTTTATTTTAGTGTGTTAAAAGAGAACTCTGACACCATACAGACTTTTATCTGGCCCGGCCTGTATGGCCCTTTTTGGGAGCTTTTTGCTTTTGCCCGAGGGAATATGGGGTGCTGCCAAAAAACCCCTTCTACTACTTGGACGCCGGCGGCTGACTTTATTTCTCGGGCCTACTCGCCACATTAAGCCAGCACTTGCCTCCTTTCCAGCGGGGCCCCCACTCTCTTTAAATGCAGCCGAGCTGCAATGCCCCTTTCAGGGGTGGAAAACAAGGGGAGCTTTGGGGGCTGCATGTGGGGTATATTTTTTGGGCTCCATTGATGGGCTCGGTCTTTTTTTTGATGTTTTTTTGTATCTATTTTATGGCATCTATTTATTTTTATTTTCCCGCACCCGACCCTTTGGGAAGACATTCATAATTGGGGGGTTTGGGTTTTTGAAAACTGGTAAGCCAAAAAAACTCATGATTTTCTTTTGCCTTTCATATGGGTCTTGGGGGTTTTTAATGTTAACCTTTTCCCCCTTTTTTTTTTGGTTTATACCCTAGTAGCCTGTTTTTTTAAAAAAATTGAGGGTGAAAAAAGGCTTTGTTACTTTTTCCTACAGATTAACATTTATTGGGGGGCTTTTTTTTGGTACATTTATTTTTATATTTTTTTGAATTCTTCAAATTCACTTTGGCCCATATTCCCTTTCTTGTCCCCTGAGGTGCCCCATTTTGGTAACGGGGTTGGGTGAAACATTTTGGGACTGGAATAAGTGATTTTTTTAAGTACAAACCCCCTATTAGTGCTGGGTTGGTTTCCGGGAAAGAGGCCCTTATCGGGCGATATCTTGATACATTAGGTCAGGATATATTGGGCTTTTTGTAAATTTGTGTGGGAGATTTGTTATTTAGGGGTAATTTTTTAATAGTAGAAATTAAAGGTTATATTTTAAGATTTTCCTCTTCCTGTTGTATTTTTGCTACGTCAACTTGCACTCTACTGCTTTCACGTTGCGGACGTTGTTCCACTGTACATTAAAAAGAACGGACGACACACAGATGTCCCCACTTTATCAAAGAGCACAGTTTAAATTCCGTATTCTGCCTCAATTTGGGGGGGTGGAGGAAAGTGCTATTTCGCTTTGTAACGGGGGTCGAGGAGGGGGGCCACCCAGTAACTGTTTTTCATTTTGATAGCCTTTAAAGTGGATCATGTTTGGGGGAAATGGGGAAACCCAAACCTCAGTGAGAGCTGGGGGACTTGATTTCCCAAGCCCCGGGGTATTTATATAAAAGATCTTCCCCTTTTTTCCCCCCGCCTCAAATCGGTCAACTCCTTCCAAAGGGAGGGACATCGGTACCGTCACGTTTTCCTGAATCCCATCCTCCCCCTCATCCCCCTTCCCCATCCTCCGCATCAACACGCCCCGATTGCCCCAACGCTGTTCCCCCAAGCTCAACACTGCCGATCAGCCCTGGAACCGACCCCCGCCTAAGAAAGACGAAAAGTTGTGAAATGTTTTGGGGTTTCTGGATCCGACGGAATTTAAAGGCTCGTGGGCCCCATCTTTTCCACCGCCTCCCCCTCCCTCGTGGGGGGACCTTTTTTTTAGAGGTCCAACCCTTGTTCCAAAATGAATACCACAAAGCTCTGCTGACAAGGTATTGCCCAATCCCTTTTGGTGTTCTTCAAAAAACGCAATGATGTGCAGAGCTCTTTTACCTGCCCACTCTCGGTTGCTCAAAACACCCCGAGGGCCGCACCGCTGTTGTCATGCCCACTTCTACTGCGTCTGGCTTACGGCTGCCCAATCCGGGAGCATGTGGAGGGTGGAAATTCCCAATGTTGCCACGTCAACAATAAAAATTTGAGGGGATCCCAAAGATGACGCTGAAACCAGACAGGGGGGCAAAGCAGGGTGCGAACGGGGGAAGTGCGAGTCAACCTTGACCCTTTCCCTCAGCAACAGTCGAGACCGGGTGCGTTCAAAAAATTTCTTGACAGGTCAGATTTGGGGGCCGGGATGGGGTGGTCCAGATACCGATTTAGGGGGCCCGAGATATCCCCGTTACGCACACCACCTTTCCTGGCACCAGGTTTTTGTCACCCAGCCATGCCTTTTCTCATTTTGCAGAGTGACTACAGCTCCTGACTTGGTTTTGGTCTCCAAGACAGATTAATTTAACATGGCCTGGTTTCTCTGGGAACCTGATCTCCCCCATGGACTCGGGGGAAAAAAACCCTGCCCCACCCCTGCGGTTTTAAAGAGCGTGCGCCGACCCTGAAAAGGCCCCCTTTTTCCACCAGGGGACATCCCCCCCAGCTCCCCCAGTGAGCTGTAAAAGGGGGGTATAGGGGCCTTGGGCCGTGTGACTAGTCCATGTATCAGTGTCAGATGGACTTTCCCGGACCAGATGCGGGACAACGCGTTGGGGGGTTTTAGATGACACAAGGCTGGCCGGGGACGGGAAAACGGCTTTTGGGAAAAAAAAGGGCCTCCCTCAGCTTTTCGGGTATTGGGGGCAGGCAAGGGCCAGTGTGGGGGAAAAACCATCTGTGTCCACCAGATGTAAAGGCAACATTTCCGGGGGCCCAAAAAAAAAAAAAGGGCAATCCCGACATTCAGGCTTTTGGTTTTGGGGAAAGGTTTGGATTAAAGGTCTTCTGCCCCCAAAACCCTTTGGTAGACGAAGGTGGTTCTGGGATTCCCGGGCTGTACGGCTTTGCAGGTCAAAAAGGGTGGAAGGAAAAAGGGGTAGGTTTGGGTTTTGGGGTGGTGCTGGGGGTAACTCGGGCGACGGGGAGGTTGAAGCGGAGGTGCCCCTGATCGGGACTTTTGAGAGACATGGGCAGTTGGGAACTTTTGGGTGGTGGCGGAGGAGGGGGGGAGGCGGAGACAGAGGGTGTGGACAGGGGTTGGAAGGGGCCCGGGGTCGGTTTTGGGCCCTTTTTTGGCCAAGCGTTTTTCCTCCTTTTTAACTCATGCATTGCAATGCGGTTTGGGGCCCACCGCCCGGGGGTTTTTTTCCAATTTTACCGGCTTCCTTCTAACCCCCTCTTATGGCATCAGTAAATGGGCCCGGGGTCAGAGCAAAAGAAAATATCCTCTTTGGCCCTTGGGTCTTTTTTAAAATGCTTTCTTTAGCCCAAAACCCCCTTTTTTTAAAGAAAAAGGTCTTTAGGAAAAAGGGGTTATCCACAGTTTGGGTACAAGAGTTGAAATTTTGGGGTGCTTCTTTTTGGGGGGGATGTTTGGGGATGCTGATGACGACATTTGTGGGGCCCTGGGCGGGGGGACGAGGAGGTAAGGGTGCTGGATGCAGGGGTTTCATTAACCCCTGAAGAACGATTTTGGGGACGCTGTTCGTTACTGAGAAGACAGAAGGCTGGGTGTAGACTGGGGCCCCTGTTTCGGCATGCAGGTTTGTTTTAAACTGGCGGGAAAGGGGAAGGGGGTAGGATGGGTCTCTGGTAGTGCCCGGGGGTACTCGGGCGACGTGGAGGGGGGGAAGCGGGGGCTGATTTTTTTGCTCTGACCTGAGAGGGCATGGGCAGCTGAGGGAAAGCTTTGGGCTTGGGGGGAGGGGGAGACAGAGGGTGTGCCCCCCCTGGGTTTTAAGCCCGGACCGGGGTGGCCCTTTTTTCCATTTAAATCATTCATTCGCTGCAGGGGAATAGATATGTTGGTGGTGGTTAAACAACCCAAGATTCTTGCCTTAAATGAAGGGCGTTTTCGGGAAATGTGGCAATGAGGCGCGGGGGAATTTTGAGGTTGATTGAAAAAGGCCCCGGCTTAAAAGGGGCCGGACCTTTTTGACGGCGATTTGGGGAGGGGGCTGGGGGTTTTTCACTGCCACCCCTGATCATGGCTGGCGGAATAATTTTAAATGGATTTTGCGGAAAAGCCCCCCTTCCTTTTGAGGCGGGAGCCGTACTGGGGCATACACCCAAACGTCCCTTTCCCCCTGTCCGTGATGAAGTGCTCACAAGTAAAATTTTTGCTGAATAAAACCCGTTTGGTTCCGGGAATGTCGTTTTATCAAAAACAGGTGACTTCCGTCCTGACAAATTTTACATCCCGGAGCTGCGGCTACAAGCCACAGGCACTGAAGGGTTTACGAACCCCTGGGGGTTTGTGGCGAATTTACCGGCTTCCTTTTCCTTGGGTTTGGGATCACGGGTTGGGCGTCTAGGGAGACAAAAAAATTCTTTGGGCCCCTTATCTTTTTAAATGCCTTTGACCCCAACCCCCAAAATTTTGTCATCAAAAGGTTTTTCAAAAAAATGGTTTTTCCCCCAGTAGTGGGTCCCTGAGTTGGGCATTTGGGGTGCCCTTCGGGTTTATTGTTGGACGGATGCTGACGATGAAGTGGGGACATTTTTGGCCCCTGTTGGGGGGGAGAGGAGGTAAAATAAAGTGTGTGGGGTTTCGTTAAACCCCCTGGGAAAAACAGATTGCCGATTTTGTTTGTTACTGAGATTCCAGGGCTCTGACCCGCGATTACAGGCCCGACGGTTCGCAACCGACGTTGCACTGGTTTGCGTGTTGTTCCCCAGCACTGGGGAAAGGGGCACCTTCTTCATATCTCTACTTCCCTGGGCCTTCACCCCTTTCTTTGCTCGTTCCCCCTGCCGTTTGCTCCCTGTTCAAAAAAATTAAAAAATTTTAAAAAATATTGAAGAGTTTTTTACAGGGGAAATCACAGGTATTTTTTAAATCCCTTTTAATTTCCAAAAAGCCAAAATAGGATTTTGAAAAAAGAATTGTTTCTATCAAATATCTGTGAAATTTCGTTGGTGAAAGGGAAAAATAACACCAAAACTGGTGAAAGAACCGTAACACCAAATCAACAGTGTTCTTCCTTCAGTCCCTGAGATTTACAACTGCCCAGTAGGACTAGCAATTGATAGTTTTCATGCGCTATTTGCGGCAAACTGAGACACACGGAGTGCAATAGAACTATTTAACTTTTAGTTAAATGAATTAGATATGGTGTTTTGGCACCACTGAGAACAGGCACTAGTTAAAATAAAATATCTGTTATCAAATTTGCGTACAAGTGGCATATTTGCACAAAACTGACAAGCACTGAGACCAATAGAACTGCAAACAACAACAAAAAGGACAACTTCATCTCAGTTGGGAGGTCTGCTGGCCAAAAAGTAGTAAAAAACATGGCTCTTTGACTGTCACTTCACAGGACAGGCTGTGCTGCACAACCCCCTCCCCCCCTTTTTTTTTTTTTCCCCCGCATCTGCCCGACCCGCACTTGGGCTACTTACATGTCAGTAACTAACTATTAACTAAAATTCTCTACTCTGGCTATATCCTAAGCTTGACAGCTACTCTAACAAGGATGGATTTCTGTATAAAAAAAAGATGTAAATCCATCTGAGCTTTGAAAAAAGCTATTGTGACAGCCAGCGAGATGTGTTGCTCTTTAGTGAGATAGTGAACGAATGCGGCAAATCAGGAAATGGAGTCGCATACATAAAATGAGGTCATGTGATTTTTTTGCAGCCAATGAGATCCATACAACGCCCAGTGCTGACGTCGTACATTTACCTCACCCCCCTCTATGCTCTGAGCTGAGTGACTGGCCGCCAAAATTACAGGAAACGCCGAAAGAGGCGAGATAGTAAACCTGATAATGATTATCTATAAGATATTCACATAAACTATCGCGTCATCGAGAAAATCCGATAAATGTAAAAACCGTGCCGATTTCAACTTTTGTTGATAGTATTGCTCATCCCTAGTTATTACAAAGGGATCTGGATAAGTTGGAGGCCGGGGCAGAGAACTGGCAGATGAGGTTTAACACAGATAAATGCAAGGTTATGCACATGGGGAGGAAAAATCCATTACATGATTAATTGTTAAAATGAAAAAAAAGTAAAAGTGACATGGAGAAGGACTTGGGAATCCTGGTGGACAGTAAACTTAATTGTAGCAGCCAGTGTCAGACAGCAGCTGCCAAGGCAAATAGGATTATGGGGTGTATTAAAAGGGGCATAGATGCACATGATGGGAACATTATTCTCCCACTATGCAAGTCACTGGTCAGACCACATATGGAATATTGTGTAGAGTTTTAGGCACCAGTGTTCAGGAAAGACATTGTAGAGCTTAAACAGGTACAAAGGCGTTTGACAAAAATAATAAAAGGACTGGGTGGACTACAGTACCCAGAAAGATTAGGGTTTAATAATTTAGAGAAGAGACATCTCCGGGGGGACATAATAAATATGTATAAATATATTAAATGTTAATATAGAGATTTCTCTCAAGATTTCTTCATACCCAGGACTGTATCTAGAACAAGGGGGCATCCTCTACGTTTTGAGGAAAGAATGTTTCTACATAAATATAGAAAAGGATTCTTTACTGTAAGAGCAGTGAGACTGTGGAACTCTCTGCCAGAGGAACTTGTCATGGTGAATTCAATAACAGAGTTCAAAAAGGGTTTGGATGCATTTCTGTAGCGTAATAATTAGTGTTGAGCGATTGCGTTGGCTATCGAGATCGATTGATAGTCGATAGTCGGCCGCTATCGATAAGGTTTTTCGATAGTGAGCATCGATTATGCGCGATGACTAGTGTTGAGCGAGTGCGTTGGCTATCGAGATCGATCGATAGTCGATAGTCGGCCGCTATCGATAAGGTTTTTCGATAGTTTAGCAATCGATTTATGAGCGATTACCATTAAAGTCTATGGGAGAGCAACAACACCTTTTATTATTACACCCAAACAAGGCTGGAAAGCTAAATTAACATCCACAAACAGTCAAATGGAATACGTCCTACATCTTAGGCAACACACTTAGGTTATAAAAGTCACAGAAAAAAAGTCACAGAAAATTTATATCCTGTTTGTACCCCAGCCCTGACCCCTTAAACCTGCATCACCCACAAATTTAAAAAAATGCCCGAAGGCAGTAGATTTGAAAACCCTCATCTTTTTGAACTGGGCATTGAATATTCCCCGTCCTGGACGCGCTGAGCCCCCAAACCGCTGACCCCCCCATTTAAAAAGTGCCCGGAAAAAAGGAGTTTTAACCACCATTTTAGTTTCCTGGACATTGAATACCTGTCTGGGGCCCAGCATGAGCCCCAAACCTGCATGACCCCCCCATTTAAAAAGTGGGAAAAAAAGGGGTCTTTCAACCCCCATTTTAGTTGAAAATGGACTTGACTATACACCCGTCCCGGGCCCCCAGCATGAGCCCAAAAATGCATGACCCCCCCCATTTAAAAAATGCCGGAAAAAGGGTCTTTAACCCCCATTTTAGTTTCATGGCATTGACTATACCTGTCTGGGCCACAGCTGAGCCCCAAACCTGCATGCCCCCCCCTTTTAAAAAGTGCCGGGGAAAAAAGTCTTTTAACCACCATTTTTTTTTCATGGACATTGACTATACCTGTCCTGGGCCCCGCATGAGCCCCAAACTGCAGACCCCACATTTAAAAGTGTGGAAAAAAAGGAGTTTTCAACCACCATTTTTGTTTCACTGGACATTGACTATACCTGTCCTGGGCCACAGGCATGAGCCCCAAACCTGCATTGACCCCCACATTTAAAAGTGCCGGAAAAAGGAGTCTTTCAACCACCATTTTAGTATCACTGGACATTTGACTATACACCTGCCTGGGCCACAGCTGAGCCCAAACTGCATGACCCCCACATTTAAAAGTGCGGAAAAAGGAGTCTTTCAACCACCTTTTTAGTTTCAATGGTCATTGACTATACCTGTCCTGGGCACCAGCATGAGACCCAATCCTGCATGACCCCCTCATTTAAAAAGTGCCGGAAAAAGGAAGTCTTTCAACCACCTTTTAGTTTCACTGGACCATTGACTATACCTGTCCTGCGCACAGCATGAGCCCCAAACCTGGCATGATCCCCCACCATTAAAAGTGGCCCGGAAAAAGGAAGTTCTTTCAACCACCATTTTATGTTTCACTGGACATACTTTACCTGTCCTTGGGCCACAGCACGGACCAGGCCGGAGTTTACAGTGGGTGCGGTGAAAGCCCCAGGCTGGCGTCCGTCATCTATTGACACGGAGGTTAAAATGCCCTGATGACGCAGCCAACGAAAAACTGTCGTGTGAAGCAGAGTGCGGAAGCGGAAGTGTGAGAACTCCAGCCTTTCTCTGTACAAAGTAAATACCTGGGTAGCGCTTGCCCCTCCGTTGAGTGTGGACCAAATGAGCTACACAAGGAAATACTCGTGGTAAACGCTCCTGTTACATCCCAGGTGCCCTTTATATTGGCATTCTTTTTCTCTTTTTACTCACGTGCTGGAGGATATGGTCTCTGTACTTTGTTCTCTGTCTGTGCTCCATTATCCATGTTCTCTGAATATCCTACATCTGGTCAAGGTTTTCCTGTACCTCATTGTACAATTCAGAGGGATTTTTTTTTAACAGTATTTTTGTACATGCAAAGGTTTTTTAGTACTTTAATTCTAGGAAAAACAACCATTTTTTAAAAAGGATGGAATCCCACATGTTTTGTTCTCTTTTTTTCTTTGTATTAAATGGTTGTCTCAATTCAGGATTGATAGCTATGTTATATGTCTTGCAAAACAGTCATTTTGCAATATGTGTCCATTAACAGTGTCCTACCATTTCCTGTTTCTGACAGCACCATCACCAGTGAGCCACTCTTGACAATTGTGCAGATCAAATGTCTGTTAGATACAACATTTTTTAGACTAGGACCCAGTTAGTTAGCCTGCATGTCACTGGAAATTGACCCCAAAATTCAAAGCATGACCCTTGAGCCACTTTGGTCAATGTGAAGAACAAATGTCTGTTAGAAACAACATTTTTAGAATGGACCTGTAGTATAGCTGCATGTCACGCAAAATACCCCCAAAATTCAAAGCATGACCCTTGAGCACTTTGGTCAATTGTGAAGAACAAATGTCTGTTAGAAACAACATTTTAGAATAGGACTGTAGTATAGCTGCACATGTCACAGCAAAATGCCCCCAAAATTCAAAATCACTGACCTTGAGACCACTTTGGTCAATTGTGAAGAAATAGGTCTTTAGAAACAAACATTTTTAGAATTGGGACATGTTGATAGCTGCATGTCACAGCAAAATGCCCCCAAAAATTCAAGCCTGACCTTGAGCCACTTTGGTCAATTGTGAAGAACAATGTCTGTTAGAACAACATTTTTTAGAATCGGCTGTAGTATAGCTGCATGTCACAGCAAATGCCCCCAAAATTTCAAAGCATGACCCTTGGCCACTTTGGTCAATTGTGAAGAACACAATCGTCTGTTAGAAACAAATTTTTGAATAGGGACCTGTAGTATAGCTGCATGTCACAGCAAATGCCCAAAAATTCAAAGCATGACCTTGAGCCACTTGGTCAATTTGAAGAAACAATGTCTGTTGAAACAACATTTCTTTTATAATAGGATTCTGTAGTATTGCTGCATGTTCAAAGCAGGCATGACCCAAAAAAATTATAAAATGACTTCTCATCCACTGTTAAAATTGTGAGGGAGAATGCCACTTAGAAGCCACATTTTCTATTCCAAAGGGACCATATTTATAGCTGTACTCACAGCAACATGACCCCAAAAAATTATAAATATGGGGACTTCTCAGCCACTATTAAAAATTGTGAGGGAGAAATGCCATTAGAAGTCACATTTCTGTTCAAAAGGACCTTGATTATTGCAGTATCTCACAGCAAATGACCTCAAAAACATTGACAATGCTGAAAAACTTCTTAAG
>JAODAL010051311.1:0-26759 GCA_025379985.1 Phyllomedusa bahiana
TAAAAACGCTTTTCTTTAAATGAATACAACAGGAACTAGCTTAGATCCCCCTTGGATATTCAATGTGCTGTGAGCAGATAGGATTTAAATGTATATGCAGCTGTAATGGACACACACTGGATTTCAGATCCAATACCCAAAAAAATCAGAAATATAACGTTAAGAGAAGCAGTCTCTGAGACAAGCTGAGACACCCCACAAAAATCGCTGTATAAAAATCAGTTCTTCAGCAACAATCAGCCGCAGCAGCACTTTCCCTGATCAGTACAGTGAGAGGAGTGTGAGCTCCCAGCGTCGCGCTCGGACTTATATAGTGCGGTGACGTCACAGAATCCCGCCGGTCTCTGATTGGTTTCATCTCTGCACATGTCATGCAGGCTATGCCCTTCTTCCTCCCAGAGTTCTTTGCCCCATGTAGCGCCATGTGCTCGCAGCCATTTTATCAATCAAAAGCACACTTCGTTCACCCGAAGTACCCCAAAGTTCGACTTCGTTCAGAACCGAAGTTTTCCTGAAATTCTAAACGAATTCCACTTCGTTAGAATCAATTCGCCATCTCTAACCATAACTTATTTTTCTGTCGATAAAGTGCTTTTTATTTGCAGGATAAATTGGTATTATTCTGGTGTACATGAGGGTTTTAATCTCTTTTTATTCTGTTTTTTTTATGACAGCGGACAAAAAAAATTAAAATTTGCCATGGTTTTTAATTTATTTTCAATTTTTTACAGCATTTACTGCATGGACTAAATAACAAGATTATTTTATAAATTATTATGAACATAGCAATACCTAGTCTGCAGACCTTTTTAGTATTTCTTTTTTTGAAAAATAAAGTGTATTTTTTGTTACATAGCAATACATATATATTTACAATATGTTTAATATACCTTAAACATGCAGGCTTATGGCCGGGCCTATTATTACTATTCAGTAAACGGAAAGTCCGGAGGCAATCATTTGGCCACCGTCAACCATGGCAACCAACAACACTCTGCAAAAGCTTTGTCGGGAAGCGATGATTAGACATATGAAGCCTCCTCCCTCTGCCAATCACCTAAAATCCACAGCAGCTATTGACTGCAACATCTATGGGGTTAAAAAGCCAGGATCAGAGCTAGTGTCATGCCTGGACACTAAATCTGCACTATGCAAACACTGATTGTTACATTGCTGGGCTAAAGTGACACAGCAATTTAACCACAGCTGTGTGGTAAGAGATATAGTATCTCAGAAAAGTGAATTTGTCTCTCAAATTTTGTAAATATTGTATTATATTTTTTCATTGAACAACATTAAAGATGTGTCACTTTGATACAATATAAAGTAGTCAGTGTACAGCTTGTATAACATCAATGTCTAAATCACTAGCAATAAAAGTGAGTACACACCTAAGTGAAAATGAACAAATTGTGCCCAAAGTGTCAATATTTTTTGTGACCACCATTATTTTCCAGCACTGCATTAACTCTCTGGGCATGGGCAAGGAGTTCACTAAAGCTTCACAGGTTGGAGCCACTGTAATCCTCTACCATTTCTACATGACAGAGCTGGTGGATGTTAGAGGCCTTGAGCTCCTCCATCTTCCATTTGAGGATGCCCCACAGATGCAGAATAGGGTTTAGGTCTGGAGACATCATTGGTCAGTCCAGCACTTTTACCCTCATTTTCTTTAGCAATGCAGCAGTCATCTTGGAGGTGGATTTGGGGTCTTTATTCTGTTGAAATACTGCCTAGTTTTTGAAGGGAGGGAATCATGCTCTACTTCAGTATGTCACAGTACATGTTGACGTTCATGGTTCCTTTAATGAACTGTAACTCCCCACAGCCGGCAGCACTCATGCAGCTCCAAACCACGATACTCCCAACACCATGCTTGACTGTAAGCAAGACACACTCGTATTTGTACTCCTCACCTGGTTGTCACCACACACACTTGTCACCATCTGAGCCAAATAAGTTTATCTTTGTCTCATCAGACCACAGGACATGGTTCCAGTCATCCTTGTCCTTAGTCTGCTTGTCTTCAGCAAACTGTTTGCGGTCTGTCTTGTGCATCGTCTTTAGAAGAGGCCTTCTTCTGAGAGTACAGCTACGCAGACCTATTGTGTGCAGTGTGCGGCGGAGCACTGACAGGCTGATCCCCCACCCATTTTACTTCTGCAGCAATGGTGGCCGCATTTTTATGTCTATTTTGAAAAGACAATCTCTGGATAGCACGTGCACTCAGTTTCTGTGGTCAACCAGGGAGAGGCCTGTTTTGAGTGGAACCCGTCTTATTAAACCATTGTATGGTCTTGGCCACCATGCTGCAGCTCAGTTTCAGGGTGTTGGCAATCTTTTATATCCAAGGCCATCTTTATGTAGAGCAACATTTTTCAGATCCTCAGATAGTTCTTTGCCATAAGGTGCCATGTTGAACCAGTGACCAGTATGAGAGTGTGAAAGTTGTACGAGCTGTACACTGACTACTTCACATTGTGTCAAAGTGTCATATTTTCAGTTATCAAACGAAGAGATATAACACAATATTTACAAAAATGTGAGGAGTGTACTCACTTTTGTAATGTACTGTACCTTTGGGCCCCTCTGGCTCATGGACACAGTCTCAATTGTGATTTCTGCGACCCCAGTAGCTAGGCTACTGCATACACCCATTCACACTGACTGATCTTGCAGCAAGACAATGCAATATGTCACATAGCTAGTAATCTGCAACATTGGTTAGAAGAGCATAACCAAGGCTGCCAAGTACTACCCTGGCCTCTTAATTCCCAATCTTGAACCCAATTAAGCACCTTGTTCATTGTCTTCTTTGCTCTTTGTCTCCAGGTACTTATGATTACCTACCAGTACCTTATTGAGTGACTTCCAGCCCTTCAAACTTTTGTCCATGCTGCACTAGGCAGTTACTCTGTATGGTCATAATAATGTGACACTTTGCTTTGTTTAGGAGATAATGGAGGATTTTATCTACTGCTAGTCTACACTAGCTTTTCTAGTTTACCGATCACCTTTCTCTGATTTCACTCTGCTCCGATTGCTCTAAGCAACCTTGTTCGACTATGGTGAGTCACTTCCTGCCGAGTGTTATCAGCAGCACAGGAGCTTGTTTATTTAAGTTATTAACAACCTTTTATAGTGTACAGGATTTACATACTACTAAACTTTATTTTAACCCTGTGGCCTTGTAATATGTTAATGTTGTATGTTCTTACTGACTGTGAAAAGTGCAATGTAATGCTGCCATATTGATATTATCAAGGAGTAAGTATTGCACAGCCTCAGCAGAAGGTAGTTATCAGGAAGAAGTTGGGGGGGTCATAGGATATAAAATAATTGAATAAGTCATTTAGTAGTTGTTGAAGTTATATTGCCAACACAATGGAGTTTGCTGATCTTATTCCGGCTAGGGACTAGCTCCTTCTTTACCTCCTAGCCACAAAACCATGGAAAGACAGTAAAGGATTCCATGGAAAGGAACACAGCCTTGTCAGACAGGGAAGTTTTGGATTTTGATACATGAGGTAAAGCCAGTACCAAGACAGGCCTCATGGTCGTTGGTGTTTAGTTAGCTTCAGGCCTGACCCAACACTCAAGTACTTATAGAAAAATAGAAGAGTCCAGACCACCTGGTGTTAGAGGGAAAACTAAATTTTTGACAAATTTGGAAGATTATGGGACTTATGGGATTTATCTAGAGAGCTACCTCTTGATGTGAGCTGTGCATGTGTGCCAAGCTATGTTTTTAAGATCTTGCTGGGAATAAAGAACAAGTGATTTGTTTGCTGCTCCATTATGTCTTCTGCCTGTTTATTCAGCACTCAACCACAATGACAACTCCACCACCATCAGGAGAGTGTGTTCCAAAAGAATACTGGAGTCTACACCACCTACTCCTACATCTTCACTGTAATGTTAGCATGGGAAGCACAAAAGGTTTGGGTCAAAGGAACTGTGATCACCACTACACGCCTTCTCTCTGCCGTCTCTGGAGCATTACACTTTAACCCTTTAGAGCGCTGACGTCTTGTGCAATATAGATTATAAACCTACAGCAGTTATGTCACTGTAAGAGGCTAATTTTTTAATAAACAACCACCAGATCTATCAATACCATGAGCAACCACTCTGTCTCATAGAGAGTCCTCTCCAGTCTCTCAAATAGTCACTTCAGAACACAAATTCTTGTCTATACAGACTTCAACACTTCAAATAATTTCAAAGTCACATAGTAGATACAAGTGGTATATTCAAGTGTCATATCGTGGTGTTCATCCAGCTGTTTGAAACAATCCACGAGTGCTCCTCAAAGCTTGAGAAAGGGGGCGGTGCATCCTCTGAAACGTCGCACAGGTGTGAATTATGTTCTGCTCTGTGTCTGAAGGTCCAATCTACCCAGCTTGCTGGGAGCACTCATGGATTGCTTCGAACAGCTGGATGAACGCCATGACATGACACCTGACATTACCACTGGTATCTACTATGTGACTTTGAAATTATTGAAGTTTTGAAGTCTGTATACACAAGAATTCATTTAATTAAGCAAAGATTCATTGTTCACCATACTCTATTAGTGTTCTGACTGTAACAGGCTCTGCCAATCACTACTGTAGACCCGCCAATAGCCTAACCAAGAAGTGTGAGTCTGAAGCTACCTGTGGCTCTGTGAAACAGCATGGTGATAAAACCCCTTTTTTCACATGCAGCTTTGCACTCACAATACTTGTCAAGGAAAACGACAGGTAATCATAGCTCTGAATGAGAGCTATGAATTACCGTATTTGCAGGCCATACTTCAGGCATATTGCTGCGCAATTACGCCCCAAAATACAGTGAACATACCCTTACAGTCCTCACACCACATGTACCTTTTCTTTTCTGCAGCTAATCTTACAAATTCTAATTAGTTCACTCAGAGCTCACTTCTTGATCTCAGCTAATCAGATAACAGATATCTTTCTGGTATGCAGGTTACCATAGAAACCTGTGTGCACTCAGAGAGCTGCTTAAATGTCTGTATGTCCTGTCTAAAGTAAAATCTAATGACCAATGTATTTAGAAAATGTCTTAATTTAAAAGTTCCTTTATGTTTAAAGCTAATGTTTGTAATGAGAAAAACCCCTTTAACTTTATTAAAAAAGTGACATCACCTAAAAACAGTAGTAGAATTTTTTTTACACAGTTAACTTTGTTACCAACATGACAGTCTCTAGAGAGACTGCAGTTATACAAGTTTATTCATCTAGTGAATACGTTGCCTGGAATAGCAATATTAATAATAATTATTTCACTATTCAGTTACCCCAAAAATGTAATGTGACCCTGTTCCTAACTGAATGCCAGGAGGTTACATGACATATGTCTGGTTGGTCACATGACTGATGCCAGGTTTAGTATACACAGTTACTTCATGGAAGCCATGACTGTGGGCTTGATTGCAGGCTATACAACCTTTTTTTCCTCTAAAGGGACCTTAAAGGGAACGTATCATCAGAAAATGACTTATTGTTTAACTCACGCTTTTATGCTTTTAGATTTTCCATATCACTTTTAATATTTTTTTTTAATTCTTAAGTCCTTCTGTTTTTACTTTGCCCACTAGGCCTAATACTAGTGTGACACTTCCTGTTCTGTAGAGAGAGGTTTTCAGTAGACTGCTCATTATCAGTAAAAGCAGAGTTAAACTTAAAGGTGACACCAATGTGTATAGATAACACAGGATCCACTAGTCACAATAGGAGAAAGTCACAGCTTCCCTTCTCCCCCTCTCTGCACACTTACTCATTTCCAGGTCACAGAACATTACTAGAAAACTCTTCTAATGAAGTCAATGGGACTGATCTAGTCCACATGTTCCTATGTGCATTAAGCTGCTGTAAAGCATCTCTCTAAATGCTGTTAAAAGCAGTGCAGACAAAAAAGATTTCCCCACAGTCATATACTGACAACTGAATTGAGAAATCTACAATCAGAAAATAAAAAGAGCTAAGAAGAAAAGAATGTATCAGTGTCTTGTTTTAATAAGTAAAAAAAAAATGGTGACAGATTCACTTTAAGCATTGGTATAAAAAAGTACAGGAGCTGAATTTTTAATCACACAATATTAGAAAAATTTAAGTAAAAACAGTATAAAGTGGACAAACATTTAAACCAAATTTGATGAGTGGAGAATTCACAAATCTTACAGTTTACCATTGTTAATCTTTCTCCCATAAGAATTGGTATCTTTCGAAAGGGTGCATGGTTAACTTGATGAAACACATTAGATCCTTGAAATAATAATATTACCTTTCAGAACAGCTAATACAGAACTGAATCTACTTAAAAGACAAGCAGTAGAAGCAAATTTCATTGTTTATTTTTTTCTTAACATTAGAGTTAAAGAGGTTGTCTCATCTCAAATTTCATATGATGCTGCTTTGCTCTGTCACTTCCTGGTCCAGCTGTCTGTACTTAGCATATGAGCACCCTGAAGTCAGACTTCTTTGTTTTGGTCTAGATTAAATAAATTACCTTCTCTGAGGTCTGGAGAAGCTTCTGAGCTAATGTAAACAGTACAGTAATTACTGTCTTTTGTCTCAAAGATCAGATAACACACAAGCTGCCAGCCATGAACTGTGTGATGACATCACTCCTTACTATCATATAGAACAAACAGCGGGGGGGGGGGAGTACACAGGTCAGTTACTTGGGAAACTAGAAAGCCCTTAGCAGGTGATAAAATCATTTGTAGCTCCTTAACAAAAAAGATGAACTAAGCAATATATTTGGAAAATGTCTTCATTTTGTGCTCCCCCTACATTTTGAAAGCTATTCTTTGTAGTGAGACAACCCCTTTAAAAGCAAAATGTAAACTACTTTTGAACGGACTTACTCCACCAATATTATTATTATTTTAGAGCAGGCATCCTCAAACTGTCCCATCATTCCCACTGTTATAGATTATATAAATGCATGATGGGAGTTGTAGTTTCCCAACAGCTGGAAGGCTGCAGTTTGAGGATGCCTGTTTTAGAGCACCATTAATTCCAGGGTGCTGTACAAGCAAAGGGGTTCAGATATCAGACTAGGACACATGCAATAATTACACTTAAAAACAAACTAGCATAGAGGAAGAGAGAACTCTGACTGTGAGAACTTATGATCTACAATGGAGGAGAAAGGAGACAGAAAGTGACTGAATACCTTCTTAAGGCTTTATAGTTGAGGTGAAGTGACCAGCCCTTCTCTTCTGTGTTCTTGTGATAGATAACACTAACATATCTCAAAAAAAGTCAAATCCCCATGAATTGTCACCAATCATATGTCATACATTAGGCGGGGTGTTACAAATGGCAGGAACTTTCCTGCCATTTTGTCCTCTCCTGCTTATTATGTGAGCATTGTGTGTGTTTGTTTGAAGTGGTTGTATGACAATTGCTCAGGATCCTTGCATGTCAGCTGACCTAGCGACGCACTTGGAACTCATTAGCTTCATCTAGTCTTTATAAAGCTCATTTGAGTCTTGTGATCTGATTCCATGATATACTGCAAGGTCTCCTGTCTAGTCCTAATATGCCAAAGTTCAGTTATGTCATGTTCTAATATAGGTTGTTTTTTTGTCTAAGTTCTAGAGTTTGTAGTCCTCTGGGTCATAAAGCTACTTTCTGTATTAGGGTCAGTTTAAGCTTAAGGACATTTCTGAGTGATAACTTTAAGGTCAGTTTTAGGGCTAGAGATTCTAGTGACAGGGGTAGCCTTAAAGCAAGCTTTAGAGGAGAAGTTAGGTACAGTGAGTAAAGGTTACTTATCACCATTACTAGATTAAACCCGCATGTGGAATCTCCAACAACCGTGCAGATGTCAAGATCTGCTCATTGTCCATTTGCCAAATCATCTAGCGTTGAGTCTTTTTTTTCTGGCTTGATTGCTACATTCCTCACATAGTTATTTCTGGTGTGCTTTGTTTGTTTTGTTTGCTGTTTAGAGTCCACCAACTTTGTCACACTTGTTTACTAGTCTGAACTTCTAAGCTTGTGCCATGTGCATGATGCTGTGATGATCGGTTCATTTTCCACTGCACATGCACCCTACCATAGGTTACACTGCTGTAGCTAGTACATGACTTCGGATGTCATGGGATGTGTACTTTAGTTTTAGCAGATTTATGGAGCCCGGAAAAATTAGAATATTAGCTTTTTAGAGATAATATTTTGTACATTAGATTTCTATAGCACCTGATGTAAAAAGCAGAATGCAAAATTTTCCAGAATGCAAATCACAAAAGAAAAGTTTCTTCAAGCAATGCGCCAAATAGGAACGCTGGGAGATTTCTGCTTTAAACTTTGCATCATTTTAAATGTATCAGACATTTAGCATGTACCACCAGACATATCCACTCCAGCTAGGACAAAACTAAAATTGCACCTTTTTGATTTTTGTATGCATCATATGAATAGATGTTTATAAATACAGACATAGTGGGCTTCATTTATCAAAACTATATAATCGTAAAACAAGAGGCTTAACTGTAGTCCATAGCAACCTTTTGAATGGACCCCTGTCTGACAACAAATATTTACCAGTACTGCTTAAGGACTTGTACACACGGCGTTTAAACTCCGTGTTACAAGCGCTTTTTAGATCCGTCTCTGGGACCGACAGGACGGACCCAGAGACGGATCTAAACAATTAGCAGTGAAATTATCACTGTGGGCTATGAGGAAGACGCAGCGGCGTTCACATGACAGATTGCCGCTGCGTGTTCCCCGGCTCCGTCTTTGAATTGAATTGCATGTCAATTTGGTCCCAGAGACGGATCTAAAAAGCGCTTTTAAACACGGCGTTAAAACGTCGTGTGAACAAGCCCTAATAATAGTCATGTAGTTACAAGGTAATACAAATAACAAACACCTCACTATACATATCACCATCACTGCTACCAAACAAATCCCACTATACTAAGTCCAATATTACCATTAATTCTACTACATAAGGACCCAATTATATCACCAGATCATGACCACAACTATCCTCTACATAGTGACTTAATAACTATTACTGAATACATTTTAATATGCAAAGACCAATATTACCACCATACAATGAACATACAGACATATAATGATTACAGTGCAGTTATATCCAGTCACTCACAGGTGATGCCTTCTTTGATGGAAGTCATTTGCTTTCTCTTTTCCTGTGCATCCGGTCAAAACCACCATGATGACTTCTCCTGGCCACCACTGGTCCCTGCAGAATTTGTACAAAAATATCTTACAATTCAGCCGCAGGTATGATTTTCAGGGGATGCAAGGAATGGAGTTTAGTATTTTCATGCTTCTAGCAGTGTTTCTGTTTCTTCTACAGATTTCCTGTCGCGGGTATGGAGTGGATCCGCTGGACCACAACGTCAGGGAACGGAGTCTAAGGAGCCTCCCGGTTTTTGCCAGAGCCCGCCTTAAGGCCAGTTGAACTTGTGCGGCGGGAGACTCCTAGGTCGCTACCTCTGACGCGACTTGATTGTGATGGTGGCCAGGGTGTAGCATGGTACAGAATCGCAAGGTAGAGATGTGGTCTGGGACAGGCAATAAGGTCAGGGCAGGTGGCAGGTAAACAAGGTCAGAGTCTAAGCATTGGGTCAGAAAACAGAATAACAGAAACTAATAACAATAACTCTCTACTAAAGCACACCAAGGATCTGGCAGAGTGCTCAGGGAAAAGGCAGTAGATATAGGATAAGTGTCCCAACGATTAACCAAGGACCTCAGTGGAGCAGGAGCAATTAAAAGTGAATAACAACAGTGCTGGGCAGGGGGGACACCAGTGCACCCACGATGTGACTCGTGACATTTCTTGGTTGAACTATGATAGATTTATTAGGCTACATCAAAAAACATAGCTGACGTTCATCAAGCCACAGTGCTAGTAATATAGAGGTGTCTGTCAAACAACTCCTTTATTAGCACTGGAAAAAAATGATAAAAAATACAGCGAAACAACACGGAAACACTTTATTAAAATAAAAACTCCCCTATAACATGCCTCATTGCCTGTTTTATTTATTAAATAAATTGATTCACTGCTGGTCTGACATACTAAAATCAGTCCATTTGGCTAAGCAGTATTTGGCTGAAAGCTATCAAAAGCATGAATACTAAATATGGCGCTACATATAGGTAGACCCCTTTTTAGATATGAAGGGTCAAAATTAGTTAGCCAAACACATACCATTAGATAGGTAGGCCTTCCCCCAACTTTGTATCTAGGTAGATAGGCCACTCATTGTGTAGTAAGACCCCAGTAGGTAGGTCGGGTAAAGAGTATGTAAGACCCCAACTAGGCATAGTCCCAGATACATATACAGTATACTGTAGAAAAGGCTAGAGGTAAGTTTTCACGGCCGCAGGTAGATAGGTCAAGTTCCCAGGTAGGTAGGTGGGCAGGCAGGCGGCAAGGCCCCAGGGAGGTAGGATATGCTAAGTAGGTAGGTAATCAGACAGTGCCACAGTTAGGCAGATAGGGGCTTTAGGTAGGTGGATAGGTAGGCAAGGCTCAAGATAGGTAGGCAGGGCCCCAGGAAGGTAAGCAGGGCCCTAGGTCGAAAGTTAAAAGGGTAAGGCCTAAAGTAGATAGGTAGGCCCCAGGCAGTTAGTTAGACCTCTGTTAGATAGATCGGTAGGCCCTAGGTATGTTGGTAGGTAGGCCCCTATCGGGTCAGAGCGTAGACCCGTGGTAGGTAGGTTGGTAAGTCCTAGGAAGGGAGCTAGGTAGACCATAGGCCTACTAGGCTGAATAGTAGGACAGGGAGCAGGTTGCCTCCTTTAACTGTGTGTGCTTCCCGCACATGCGCAAACAGTTAAATAGAACGTGCAAACCTGGGGATCGAGGGCAATTTCCTTTGATTCCCAACACATATTTCAAAAACACTTGGGATGGCAAATGGCCCAGCTGGCGATGGGCCCTGTAGCAGTGGAGTAAAACTGTCTTTGTTTTCCATAGCATCCAATCAGAGGGCAGCTTTCATTTTTAAACTGCTCTGGAAAAATGAAAGCCAGCCCCTGATGTCTTTGCTCAACTTCAACTGGAGCCCTATTGATCACATAAAGAGCTTCAATATCATAAGGAGGCACACAGAACTGTTTTTGTTTCATTTCAATACAAGTCTGTCAGTAACAGTTTTGTTTTGCAGATTCAGGTGAAAATTGACTTTGACCTATATCTGAGCGCTTTGATTAAGATTAAGGTTTTTTACTAGTTTTGAATGAGTTAACTTACCCGTTCTCCAGCTCTTCTGGCCTTAGATTGTTGTTGCTTCAACGTCACTTCCATCTTACATTACTTCCTGTCCAATGTCACACAGCTTACCCTAACATCTGATAGAAGTGACGGTGATACACCAAAGCTTGAATACCAGAGGCGCCCAGAAACAGGTAATTTAGTCCTTTCAAAACTAGTAAAAACCCAAATCCCTATTTAGGGTTAAGACTACAGTTATAGTTAGTATCAGGGCTAAATTTAAGATTAGAGTGAAAAAATTCAGTTTACCATGTTCCAAAATTAAATTTATTACTGTTAAACCAGTGTTGATCCAAGAAGGGACAGATTTAAGCAATACTACTTTAGCTGTCCTGTTGAAACACAAGAACAGATAGAAGGTCTCTAATTTCAGAACCCCTTAAATTAGCCTGTGGAGGCTTCTGCAGGGACCATCTCATCTACAGTATTACACAGTTGACCAATAGTTTCATACATTTTTTCATTGTGATCTATGCCATAGATTATTTATGTACAGTATAATAGTACATATTTGTATCTGATAAACTTGATGTAAAAAGAGGAGCCACTACCCGTGTCGTTACAATGGCTGAAGTGAATGCCAAGTTTCCTGGCCAGTTCTTTGAATGGTGCAGAGTCCACCACTTGAAAAGGGAGGGACTGCAGTACCACCAACTTGGACAGGAGCACGGTCAGCTTCTGCACTTAGGGATGGCTAGACGCATACTGCTGTCTCTTGCAATCGTCTCGGTGAATGACTGCTGGCACCATGAGTGCCGAGGAGCAGGAGTATCTGGACCGGTAGATGATGTAATAGACAGGGAGTTGTCTTCGGCAGAGGTGGTGAAGCCATGACTGCCTGAAATGGGAGGCGTGCCACTGGGTGCTACAGCTGTTGGGACAGGATGGACCACCACATCTGAAACACGTATGGTGACACTGCATGATGTTGATGCAGGGCCGTGGTGCCAACGTTAGGTCCCTGGTCACGCTTTACTTTCTGCCCACAGATTCTACATATAGTTATGTTCAACCCTCCTCTGGTGTCTCGTCAAAAAACTGGCACACCGCCGAGTAGGTGATTTTACCACCAAAGCGCTGCACTGACTGACTGTTACTGCCACTGACCCAGTGAGCCCCTGTGCCGCTACTTTCTGGAAACTGCAAAGTGGGTGATCTAAATCATGGCCGTTTGGCTCCCAACCTCGCACTGCTGCCACCCTGCTGACTCCCGGCCACACTACCGACTTACGGGCTGCGCCACTGCCTGACACGCAAGCTGCTGCTCTCTTCTCCCTATGATAATGATGAACCCTTGTACACTGTTGGTCTGGGTCAGCTGATAGCATCACATGGCTTTCAAAACCACCAGTATGCTGATGACACCCAACTTTACATCTCTGGCCCAGACATTAACTCTCTACTGTCCAAGATCCCAGATTGTCTGTCATCCAAAGCCTCCTTCTTCTCCTCCCGTCTCCTAAAACTTAATGTAGAGATAACGGAATGCTTCCAGGGCCAGGACAACGGGTAGTTGAGGGTAAGCGACCACATAGGGTGCCACTTCATCCCTGGGGGGCACTATGCCTTGTTTAACTAGGGCACCAGAATAACTTGTCCCAGTCTCGCCTGCTTCTCCCGGCTCCCATGTGCGATCGCTACATCGATTAGTGTTTGACTGTCACCGCCGTCCTCTTCAACGGTGTCGCTGTACAAAGCCTGACCGCTCGTAACATAACCCCCATTGCAACTCTCCTCATCACTATTTGTCCGCTTCTGCAAGAAGCAGCGGATGTCTTCCCCACCTCTTTGCTGCCCACTGTCCTCAAATAGTTGGTCCTCACTGTATAGTGGTGCAGAGGCCACAGCACATAGTAGTTCTCTGGCTGTAGGAAGCGAACGGGACAGAGGTGGGTTGAGGACAGGTGAGAACCCCTCACCTGCTCCCGGGCCATGCCAACAAGGGGTTGTGTGTGACAAACCCACCAATTCTTGGCTGGGATTGTCAGATGTCATCTGGGAGAAAGTGTATGACCTAGTGTGTGGTCAACACATGGCCGGTAGATGACACCGGATGCTGTGGCCTCACAGGGTGACTCCTGCTGTGATGTCCCTGTACTGTGCTGCGATCTGTGGTGGCTCCGGTAACCTACTACTGTGTTCCTTGATGCTATGTTAGGATCGCAGCCCTCAGCTTGTTTTTTTCCAGCTGGCGCTGCCATGACTTTATCAGGCTACATTCCCGCTTCAGTTTTTGGTCAGTTTTGCCCTCTTAAGTGCCCAGGGAATTTTATAGTGAAGCGATTCTAAGAGCGGTGGCAGTCATGTGCGTTTCATACTAAAACACAGCATTGTATGAAGACCAAACCAAGCTCCCTCTGCATATTTAAGCATGGCACAACGTTCTACAGCACCCTACAGGCTCTCTGCGGCCTGGAAATAGTTGTTTTTTTAACGCGATTCGTCCCGAAGTAATTTGGACCGAACCGAATTTTGTCGGAAAATTCGGCGAAGCCGGCGAATCGAATTTTTGAGAAATTCACCCATCTCTAATTATAGTGTCATAATATGGGTCTGGTATGGCAGGGTGTAATAAGAGTAATAGCATGTCAGTCATGGTAGCCTCCATTAGGCCCGACTGCCATGACAACTGATTAACACCCCACTGTCTAATCCTTCAGATGTCATGACAACTAAGGGGTTAAATGGCCAAGATGAGCGTTATCTCTGATCCTGGTTACTAGCGGCAGGTCCTGGCTATAATCAATAGCCACATGAGGAGTGGGCTTAGCAAATGAGCCAGCACCATGCTCTTTTAATGATTGTCGTTAAGGGGTCAATAGCCAAAACTCATTCCAAAACAGTGAAGAATTCTTAACCATTCAAATATATCCCTCCTCTTTTTAGACTCTTTAGACAATTCTGAAACAATAAAATGAATGCAGTACACCTTTCAGGAACAAGAGCGGCAATAATAGGAGTTGTAGTTCTACGGTACCAAGAGGCCCACCAATTGCTAACACAATTTCTAGGTGGCAATAATAATAAAACATAACAAAGGAAAACTAATTTTCCATGTTTAATAGGCAGAATACATGTGTCTTTTTAGGCAGCTTCTGCATACAAAATTATTTAGATGTTTTTCCTTTGTTCTGAGAAATAGACAAGCCGTTTTCAGCAGTTTTGATCTTCTTTTCAGTTCCCTATTGTGCTGCAATGAGCACTTTTCAGCTCCTTGTAGTTGCGCCATGGTACATCTACAACTACAAACGAGCATCTCTGAAAAAAGAAAACAAAAAAAAAGTTTAAAAACATCAAAAAGCAAAAATAAAAAATATCTTCAGCACCTTCGTATAGTATTTCAGAACTAATGCAAGCCAATACGTTCTGATACATGCCCAACCACACAACTGAGTCTAGCGCAAAGTTTGTAAGACCAGTATCAGAGGCACGAGAAGTGTTAGGCTTTGTTCACATATGCGTTGGAGGTTCTATTCAGAACCTCCATTGCATGTTCTGTTGGGAGTAATGGAAAAAATAGCAGAGCAAATTGCGCTAATTTTTCTGTCTATATAATGGAAATCACGGTGGACACCCAATGAACCCAATGTAATCAATATGGTCCGTCAGGCACCATTGGTGTCCATTGTGAAACAGATCCTTTTGTGTCAGTTAATACTACTGCGATGGAAGTTACGAATGGAACTTCCGACGCAGATGTGAACCAAGCCATAAGCTCTTTTTTTTGTACAAATTGCCTAATATAAACATATTGGGCCTCATTTATAAAAATTAACAGTATAACTGACTTTGTTGCCTGCGGCATCCAATCTGAATTCAACTGAGCTCTGATTTGTTGCTATGGCCAACGAAATTAGTTTTACTGTTAGTTTTGATAAATGAGGCTCAAAATGTAAATCACATACAAACCAGTGCAGATTTTAGTGCAGACATATATTGCTATTCTGTCCTCCTAAAACAAACAGCAGCTGAAAGCAATTAAAATTGATGTAAAAGTGATAATTTTTTTTGTATTATTCTCTGTAGATCCACCAACAAATATGTTTAGACTATAGAAACCTATCTGCAGATAAGACAGGGAAAATGTCTACACAGCACTGGTTTTTGGTCGGATTTTTGGCGGATTCAGTATTTAGAATCTTCCAAAAATCTGGAATCTCGGGTCTTCCGCACAGATGCTTGAAAAAGAAGTTGATTCTTCGAAACGTCCCATGGGTGCGCGGACAGCCCAAGATTCCAGCTATCCCTCTCTAACCTTTTAGGACTCATGGACATGTTGGACTTGCCTATCCACTTTGGATAAGTATCCTACCTATTTTCTAGGTACTAAATAAGTATAATTTCCATTTGCTACTATTTTTATACAGTTATTAAATGTTAAACTATTCAGCTTAGTCAATTGCTTGTTTGGATCATCAAAGAAGATATCACATATAAGTTCCTGGATGTAACTACACTGAAATAATTTATATGTGCTTAGAGCAACAGTGTACAACTGCTATCTACCAGTCTATGGTCACTGTATGGTGATAATATTGGTCTTAGTGTAATGGCTTATATTTAGTAACGGTATGATGGAATTATTCAGTCATTTTATGGTGGTGATATGTGGTCATGATGTTGTGGTATTATTTGATTCTTGTATATTGTTGTTATTGGTAATATTGGTCTTGGTATATTGATTTTATGATCAAAACTATGGTGGTATTAGTCACTATATAGTAGGGATATGTGATAGTATTATTTGTTTTTTTATATTGTCTTTAGTTGGCAATTTTGGTCTTGGTATACTAACTTAGTTAATAACACTATGGTGGTATTAGTCACTATCTGGTAGTGATAGGTGGCAGTATTATTTGGTCTTTATATTTTGTTGTTATTTGGTTTTATTGGTTTTGGTATACTGGTTTATACTGGTTTGGTTAATAACAATATAGTGGTAATAGTACACTACATAGTGGTGACACATTGTGATGTTGTTGTGGTATTTTTTGGCCTTTATATATGTACTGATCCGCAAAATAAAAACTCCAACAAAACTAAACCCAAAAACAATTGTATTTTTTTTGTTCACCTCACTTTTTTTGGGAGGGGGCTGGATTCCAGTCGTTTTGGGTGTATGCGGCCCTTGTATTTTCTGTTGGTGGCCCTGAGTTTCGAATGTTCCTTTATTATATAGATTCATAGTTCGTACATCTGATAAAAGACATATGTCTTTGTGGAGAAGATATGGATAGAAGGGAGGGGTGTGAGTATCTTTAGAACTTTATTTCCTACTATTGATCCAGAGAAATCTTCTTTAAGAAGGGATTATTTCCCTCCTGGTCATAGACTTTATCAATATTAAAACTACAATTTTACAGACTTACTTAAATTCCCACAACATTAATTAACTTTGAGGTTTTCTAGGTTACAAACAACCTCCCTCTGCCCTAGACCCCTTGCCGGGATGGTTGCGTCACTCCCTGCTGTGTCTTCGCAGCAGCAGTAGAGCTTGTATATTTTTCTTAGTAATAAACTTTAACCCTTAAGATCTCTGTATCCTTGTGTCCTGCTTTTAAAATCTCTCCATCACTAATGTCCCTTTAACAGGCTCAGCTAGAAATAGCAGAGATGATATGCCAATCACTGCTGCAGAACTTTCCTCAGTCTGAAAACGAAGTAAAAGTCTGAAACTGGCTGTAAATGGCAGGCCATGTGAAACAGCTAGATGGGAAAACCCTTTGAAATGTTATTTTGAGTAATTATCTAAGTCTTTTTTGCAGCCCTCAGTTGTTCCTGCTGTGACCAGCTATTCTTCAGATTCGCAGTTCTTATGGTAAAAAAGGTCTGTCACCTCTGGGGACAGATTTTTTTCTTCCAGAAGGAGGTTGTGCCCCTTTATCTTTTAAATGGGTTTCACATGAAACAGATTTGTAACATGTTTTTTGTTTGGGACATTTATATAGATGTAATGTTAATTATGTGCCCTCTATGATGCTCATTCTCAAGGCTGAATATACTCTTCTAAACTTTCCTAATAACTAAGATGCTCCATGCTCTCAATGAGTGTAGTTACTCATCTGTTACTCATCTTTATACCTTTTATAGTTTCAAAGCATCTCTTCTATGAATTGGTCCCCTCAACTGATCTGCACCAATGCTTAACAACAATGCTTAAAAACATATACATTTGGTAACGCTGTAATCGTATCAATAGGTTATAACTAACATGTCACTTACTCCACATGGTGAACACCATAGATAATAAAAATTGCTGTTTTTTTTATTTTTTCCGTCCCCCCAAAAAATAGATAAATATAATATACAATACTAGTAAATAAAGTTTTTAAGTACATTATATATACCCCAAAAGGCTTCATTGAAAAATACAACTCACCTTGCAAAAAACTAGTCCTCATGGGTTGACAAAAAAATTATCATCTTGAAGCAGGATGATGAATAAAAAAATAAAAATCTGTTGTGTCTTAAAGGTGTTTTCCCACGGTGTGGTTTTGTGGCGGTTATGATGCGTTTTGTCACTTGCATTACTGCACAGCAATTAAACTGATTTTATTACCAGCAAACTTCTCTAAGTTATCTAAACTGTTTAGAAAGGCGTTAATGTGAGTATTCAATTATTGTCTTTGAAGTCTTGTGGATTCTAATCCTAATAGAAGATTATTCACTTGTAACTCCTTTCTAAAGAGTTTAGATAACTGAAAGAAGCCTGTTGGTAATAAAGACAGTTTAATTGCTGTGCAGTGCTGTAAGTTAAAAGACGCACCAAAAATGCAACAAAAATGCAACAAAACCACACAACGTGAAAAGAACCTAAAAGTCCCCAAAAAGCTAAACCCTTAAGGCGTTAACACCAGTTATTTTAGTTGATATATAAAAAGTAGCAGAGATGAATTTACCATTAACTAACTTTTTAAGATAATGCATTAGCGGTAACTATAAGGGTAGGTTCATACAGCGTGTTTTACTCCGTGTTACATACTCTTTTAGCTGCGTGTTTGCATTCATCTGTCGGACCCCAAACTGACTCAAACAGCAGCTAACAAATAGCAATGTGATTTGCATTGCTTTAAATATGAAGCACGCATCGGCGTTCACATGAATTATCACCAATGTGTGTTTCATTGCGTCTTTTGGTTCCGTCTTTCGTATCCGCTCCAAGTGTTGACATGTCAATTCTTGGTCCGAAAGACGCAGCTGGAGCCTTATTTAAAATGATAGGGTGTGATCCTGCTGCATCCAACACACATCCAAACCCTCAGCTGCATGTTGGATACGTGTTGGATCCGTTTAGGATCCGATCGACGCAGCAGTTTGGGATGGGATTTTCAGATCCAACACGGATTCAAAAACGTATCCCAAAACGCCGTGTGAACATTCCCTAAGAGTATGTTCATATGGCGTATAGCGACGCGTACCTGTGTAAGCCACTATGCACTGGTTGTTTGAAACAACGCGCTGGCCAGCACATACTTTCAACAGTGCTCCCACTGTCCTTCACTTTCCCGACGCTTAAGTGCCAGAAAGAAGTGATATGTGACTTCCTTCTTCTGACGCACACCAGGGAATACGTCTGAAAATCATAGCACTCAATGTATTTTACTGTAATTATGCCCCAAAGTACACCCTGCAAATACGCCATGTGAACATACCCTAATCCTCTAGAAAGCTACCAGGATATAGTGGCTCACCATGCCAAATAACAAGCTCAACCATTCTGCAATAAAAAATTCCAACTTCATCCCCCATTTTCTGCATAGTAGAAGCCATGCATTATTTGCACCGTGTCATACATGCACTTAACAACCAACCTTTCTATTTTTTTTAAAAGTTCCTCTTTACACTAATTTTTTTACTTTTATAATATAAGAATTTCTCATCTTCCAAATATATTACCTGCTTTGTGGTGCCCAGAGTGTGGCATTCTTCTGAAGTAAGTTCATTGTTAAAGCAGGG
Source organism: Phyllomedusa bahiana (assembly GCA_025379985.1). NCBI lineage: Eukaryota > Metazoa > Chordata > Amphibia > Anura > Hylidae > Phyllomedusa > Phyllomedusa bahiana. The sequence goes on from JAODAL010051311.1 coordinate 19,237, forward strand.
ACTGACACGTGCTTCAACTTCAATTGAATATTTCATACCAGCAACCACCTAAAGCAAAGTAAGAATGAGAGAGATGTTGATAGGTTATTAAAAAAGAAAAAAAAAAACAATATTGTAACCAGAGGTAGGATGCTAGTTGTCAGCACATGAAGTTGGAATTTCCTTGCAAATCATTTTAATGATGACATTTTTGCGGAGGTATACATGAAGTGACACGGTCTTGGTGCATTCATAGTGTATCCGTGACGGGGTCACCATACATCAGTGATTTTATTACTTAATAGTAACAAAGTTCCAAAAATTATGTTTAATTGAATATTAACCACAGTAGTCTGCATACGAGTCTCCTCACAGCTCGTTCCACACGTTTTCGATTATGTATTCACAGACCATCCACAGACTCTTATATATATTTTCTCTTTTAATTCAATGTCCATCCACCTTTTAGTCTTAAGGGTATGTTCAGACAACTTAATAGCAGGCGTATAGCAGTGCGTATTGTTCGCGCCGTTATACGACCACAACTTCAGTGGAACGCTCTGGACAATGTGTACCTCTGAAGCCTGTCGCCGGGAAGAATTGACTTATCAGTTCTTTCCCTGGGCACGTATTCTGTGCTGGGGGAAATAACAGGTAATCATAGCTCTCAATGAGAGCTATGAAATACCGTAATGTCGGCTTGTATGTCGTCGGGTGTTTTGAAGCGCAATTATGCACCAAAGAACGGAAAGACATTGCGTCGTGTGAACATACCCTAAGACCATTTTTATAGCATGTAGATAAAAAGTGGTATACTCAAAAGTTTTGGAGGCCAGAACGTGTCCATCAGAAACATAAGCTCCAAGTAAAGTCCAAAACTGGTAGCAAGGAGAAACTGGGCGGTGAGTGTGATGCACACTTGTGCAACATTTCAAATAGATTTCCCCCCCATTGAAGCAGAGTTTAAATGTAGCCATTAACTAAATGTAATAGTCAGTTACAATATACCACAACATATATATATATATATATATATATATATATATATATATATATATATATATATATATATATATATATATATATATATATATCAGAATACACAGCACAGAAACACTAAACTTAGATTCTCCTTTAATCCTTTAGGCGTAAGGGACTCAAATGTCACTGTCCAATAAGCCTGTCTCTGCAGCAATCATACTCTTGCTATTTTGGAATTTTTGCAGTTTACTCCTTTCAAAGTATAGCAGTGCAGCCAGTTATGCTGTGTCTAGCTTCTACGAAGTGTCTTGCAACCGTGTTTTCACCAAATGTTTTTTTATGATATGTCCTATTCTCCATAGGATTTATCACTGGGGCCCTGTATATCAACTTTTTGCTTACAGATTCTAATAGCAGACCTGTGTTCATTAAGTTGTGTTTTAATCGCTCTGCTTGTCTGACCTATATATATTTTGCCACATGGGCATTTTAGCAAATAGACAACATGTTACAGGTATAAAAACCCTTAACTTTTACTTGTGTACCCTTTAATGGATGACTAGTGGTTGGAACTTTTATGATTGCTGAACAAGTTTGACAGTTCAGACAGTGATATGACACTACTTTACTCTTGCATATGTCGCCCACAGTATTTTGTGGTGTCTTGTTAATGTTTTTTTACTAGTGTGTTTTGTTTGGCATACTGTTATTCAGACATGCTTTTCTTTCAGGAGTCTATGTATTGTGTTTTTTTCAAGTCTTTTTTTTTAAACAAAAAGTTTTGGACTCAAAAACATGCAGCACAAGCAAAAAAAATAAAAAATAATGGAGCACCCTTACCAAAATAGTTGCATCAGAATTCTGGCATAGTGGAAGTTAATCATCTAATACTGTACTTGGTTTGAAAAATGTAGACAAGTTTAAAGAGGCACTAAGGGCCACATGTATGAAAACTGTCTAGGTCTAAAACTCACTTTGTTTCGCATAGTCACCAATCAGCGCCCCTCTCACATCATATAGTGCTCTGGAAAAATGAGAGAGGCGCTCTGATTGGGTGTTGTGGGAAACAAAGTGAGTTTTAGACCTAGTCAGTTTTCATAGATGTGGGCCTAAATTTATTAAACTGAATGAGCCACTGTGATGAATGGGATGTTTTTTAGACTGTACAAGTTTACACTGTCTGACTTTTAGACAGGAATAATAAATGTGCCAAACATTTGGCTGTGGTATTCCTTAGTAGAAAAAAGAAAGTTGGAAAAAAAACACCAGAAAAAAATGCTGCACGAAATGCTGCATTTTTCCATGAAAAGAATTACTGATGTCATTTGGGCCAAATCTGGAAGTGGATCCAGCAGGTTTTAAAAGTGTTAATCCTTCCATCACACAGAATTTTCCGTTCCTTTTTTTATAAGCCATATATCACGTGATTCACGTGATGTATCTGAAATACTGACTTCAGTTCTTAAGACCTCACCTACGAAAAGACAAGAGATGAAACAGCTACAAAAATGGTGGAAAATCTCAAACACAATTTACCAGAAAAGACTTAAAGAACTTAATTTCTTTAACGTGGAAGACAAAGGAGAAAGAGGGAACATTGTTTAAACCTTTCAGGATTACATAAGGTCCAGGAGGAAATTGTTTTTTGATAAAAAAAAAAAGAAGACCAAGAAGCACAATCTAAAATTAGCTTTGAGAAAAATCAAAAGCAATGTCAGAAAAAATTTCTTTATTGAAAGAGTTATAGATACTTGTACCAAACTTCCAGCAAATGTGGTTGGAAAACTACCAGTAAGCGATTGTAAACCTGCCTGTGATAAACATGGATCTAACCTTAGACAAAAATAAAATGCAAATAGTATAAAGGATCATTTTCTGTCTTCAATCTTCTATTTTTCTATGTAAAAACAGTACAAAAAGTGCAACACATATTGACACATGCATTTCGTATAGTAGGAAAGAAACCACCATTCAGTAAAACCAGAGAAGATTCCCTGGGTTGTTGCTTAGACAAACACAAGAAGGGTCCAGTGTAACGGCAAAAGGCATGTTATAATGACAACAGTGCATGGCAATAGCAGCTCTCCAATCCTAGCACATGTTACTGGCCTAAAATATTCCGAAACCAGACTATATTCTGGATTACAACAAGAACATGAGAGCCTGATCTATCAGCTCAAGTACCGCACCATGCGATGACTCAGGGTGTGGGGAGCTTTCCTGGAATTTCAAGAGGCAGCTTGAGTTATAAATAGTTATAGATATTATCTTAGTGAAGTTCTCCAAAGTGGTTAAAAGAGAAATAGTCAAAAACATTGCACAAGCCTTTCTGGTGGCTGACAACAGGGCATGGCCTATGTCAACAAAACCTCAAAATGGGCGATATAGAGGTGGTCCACGGGTAGTCCCCTGTGGTTCAGCCCCACATAACACATTGTTGTGCAGCTCTGTTCTAAAGCAAGTACAAATTCAGATTAAAACATCAGAAAAAAACACCTGTTTTTCAGGCGTGTGTGAACATAGGGTCACATGTATGAAAACTGTCTAGGTCTAAAACTCACTTTGTTTCCCATAGCAACTAATCAGAGCGCCTCTCTCATTTTCATATAGTGCATATAGTGTTCCAGTAGGTCAATAGGGAATTATGAAACTTGCTACAAACACCAGACTCCATATATTTTAAAATGCAATATGCCCTAGGGGTATTTTTCTCTGGTGTTTTCCAATGGGGTTCTCTATAAGAAAAACTAAAGCTGTGTGTGAAGAAAAACTAAAAGGAATGTTAAAAGAAGGGGGGGGGGAGCAGGGTTGTGGATAAATCTCCTGAATCTGAAAACCTGGGGGCTTTATGAATAAAAAACTGTCTAGAAGTAAGACTGTCTTTGTTGCCTATATCAATCAATCAATCAGAGCTCATCTGTTATTTTTCCAGAGCACCATTAAAACATGAGCTCTGATTGGTTCCTGTGGACAACAAGAAAAGTCTTACTGCTAGACAGTTTTCATGCATAAGGCCTCAAGTTTCTCCTTCCTTCCAGTCTAGGAATTTCGGACACCCTACATTTGTGCAGAAAGGGTTTCCCTGCTATGACTGTGTTACATACTGATTCATAAGGATCCAGTCATAATGACTGTATAACGACTGTATAAATATGCAGTGTAAATCATTATGTATCTGTACTTATTACTAACCTGCTTCCTTAGTCGGATGATCCTAATGACTTCGGTGATGTAACCATCTTTGCTGACCTTGTTGTATTCTTCTTTGGCAAACCGCAATGCCCTCAGTGTATGCTGATCGTTCTCGTCAACATCTCTCCAGCCTCCTGGAATGCCAATTTTGGTCATTTGGGCAAAAGCTTGTGAGCATAGAGCCAACATGACTACAACACATATGTTCCAGTACATGGCCATCTCTGATGTTTCTCTGTTAGGATTTTATGCTCTTCTTCAGTTCCTGTTCTTCTTCTGGCGGGCGCAGAACAGCAGGACTGTCAGTATTTAAGCTTTTGAGTTACAGGGTTTGCCAAATTTCTCGAAGTCACGTGTTTGGCACGCAGCTAGTGATTACAAAGAGATTTAATGGAAAACATTTACAAAATAGACAGATGATACTTTCATCGCTCTCGTCATATTGACCTATTGTACTTTTGGCTCAGTAGGACGTCAGGGAAATATCCATCAAACATATACAAGTCTAAGAGGGTAGGAAATGTGTGTTCACGTTTGTGTGTTTGCTTTTAGCTTAAGCTGGGATTTACAAAGTAAAAATGTCACCAAAGGTTTAGTTCTGTTTAACCACTTGTCGACCGCCTGTTAACTATAAATATCTGAACAGTCAGTAATGAACTCTGGCCTCAGAGATTGTGAAGCTGCAAGGGAGAAAAGCACTCAGGCACTCATATGCACTTATCTGCATATAGTTGTACTGTCTGGGTGACCGGTTCATTAATTTTTATGTGTACTACCCTATATTTATGGAAAATGGCTGGAACAGTGTCTAACACAGACTCGGACTGGCCCACAGGGGACCAGTGGATATCCTGGAGGGTCCCTTAGCATAGCAGAACAGGAGGTTTTTTTTTTAAACTGCATATACATCCTTGGGAGAGGCAGAAAGGCAAAGAGAAAAAGGCAAAATGCAAGAGGCAGAGTATAAGAATCATATACAGTAGCTATAGGGTGTACCTGCAGAATTAACTCCACTGGTGGGCCCCCAGGCACACTAATCCAACACTGTTTTAACCTAAACATTTCTCACCTTTATTTCTACCCTCTATTGCCCCATAGATTTTAAGCTCTTGCAAACAGAGCCCTCACATAATGCTCAATAAACGGCGAAATGCGCGCCGAAATACACAGCATTTTAAGTCGTGTGAACATACCCTTAGTACATACCCTTTCACACAGTGTGTTTTTCATGCGTTTTTTGGGGGGTTTTTTTCTGTTTTTTTTTTTTGCAGAAATGCACAGCAGTTAATGCTGTGCCTTACTGCAAAAAAAAAAAAAAAAAAGCACCAAAAATGCACTGTGTGAAAGCGCCTGGAGCGGCCTACAAGCCACCAAAATGTTACAATTCATTCCTAAATTTAACAAGACCACTTGGGAAATTAATATTAGCTCTTTCACTGTCATAAACCACCAGAGATGCCATTATTAACCTTTTCACTTTGTTAGCCCACACAAAATTGTTTTATTAACCTTATACAGGCCTAGACCATAGGAGATGTTGTTACCAATCTCATTTACTGTTCAGGTCCAGCAGGAATGTAACAATAACCCCATTACTGCCTTTTACTAGCAGAGATGTTAACCTCTTAACCTCTTCTACCTAAGACTATCAGGAATGCTACACATTACAACAAGTAAAATAAATATTATCTGATAATACATGATAATAACAGTACTTAATTATTTTAACCCCTTACCAACAATGGACTTATGGGTACGTCCTGTTGCAGGAAGAAATCACTCCGCTCATTTCTGCTTAACTGCTATGGCAGCCGGAAGCCTAATGAAGGCTTCCGTGTCTGTCATACTGCTACTCCTATTACTTCCTGCCTCAGGAAGGAATAATTGGGAGTGTCATCTTCGTACACCCTTCTCAATATAGAATGCAGAAGGGTGTACAAGTGATTGTGCTCCCAAGTGGTCAAGTACTCTAAGGGGTTTGCAAACACCAGCGTAAAAATGTTAAAAAAGTAAAAAAAAAAATATTAAGGAGGACATATATGAAAACTATCTAGGTTTCTTTGTTGCCCATAGCAACCAACCAGATCTCACTTTTCACTTCATGTAGTGCTTTGATAAAAATGAAAGGTGAGCTCTGATTGGTTGCTATGGGCAACAAAGAAAGTCTTAGACTTAACAGTTTTCAGGCCCTAAATTTTTAAAATACCCACCCTTTGCTATTTTTTAACAATAAAAAAGTTAAAAAGTTACACATAATTGTTATCCACGCTTCTGTAAAAGTGTGATATTTTGAAATACAACATCATTTATTCTGTAAAATGAACACTGTAGAAAAAAAAATCCAAAACATTTGACCCAAGTCATACAGTTTAAGGGCAATGCTACCAAATATAATGAAATGTATGTAACTTTTGACTTTGCAGAAATTAATAGAAATGCCTTAAAATTTTTCTTTTCTCTTCATTATTCTGGGTTTGGCAAAAAATAATTAATTTTAATAATCCTAACTGACCTAAAACAGGTAAGGTTTATTCTGATTTCATGTCAGATAGTGAGAAAAACATGCATATGTGTATTTTTATACAGTGTATGTAAACTTCTGGGTTCAACTATTTGTACGGACAAAAAACAAACAATGCATAGTAAAAATCTGCTAACAGATCAAACATGAGGTGTGAGGACCCTGCTCGCAAGAACTTACAGTCTATGTGGGTATAAGGGTGAAACAAATGGTGAGAAATAGGCAGAAAACTGGATAAACAGGAAGGTGAGTTTTTTTTTGTATGGGATACACGGAGCCAACAGGCAAAATAGTTATCTTAAAGGTTTGTCCCATTTCACTGATTAGCTTTAAACATGCAGGCAAAGATAAATAAAGACTATTACAACCAAAAAAAAAATAAGGCAAACCAAATATAAAATCATCCCTGATGAAGGAGTCCGCAACTCCGAAACGTGTAGATTATTGTATACTGGTGAGGCTTCTGTGGACCTTAGTGATGTCACTAACGCGTTCTGGCCTGCACATGTATGTCAGTCTTAGTGCTTTTGGTCGGTGCGCTTGGACATTGGGGACCAGGCTCGGACTGGGCCGCCGGGGGACCGGGGGATCCCCCGGTGGGCCCCCCGAACCCCTGTGGGCCCGGAGGAGTGCCGTCGCTCCCCGGGGCCCGGCCCGCGCATCACGGTCCTGTGCGCCGGGACCTGCGTCCCGAGCGCCCAGAGACGGCCGGGAATTGGGGACTAATGTCCCCGACCCCCCGGCTGGCGGCGGTTGTCAACGGAGGGGACAGTGCCAATAGCGCTGCGCTCCGCTGATCTCCCCGGCAGGCTGAACGCATTAGGCCTTCCCTGCCGGGCCGGCCCCCGCC
>JAODAL010051312.1:0-26758 GCA_025379985.1 Phyllomedusa bahiana
GCTCAGTTTGTGGTCCATCCGCCCCGCAGCAACAGCAGCACGCCCCCTGCACGCATGCCATTGCAGCCATAAAGGGCTCCCCCACCTCTGCAGAAGGGAGCTGTTTTTTTTGACATCACCCCCGGTCCAAAACCCCTGCTCCTCGCTATCTGCGCCAGCACGTCACGAGGCGATTGCAAAAACAACATATGGTCCAACACCAAAGGGTCAGACTGACCTCTCCGTCCAAGTTTTGGTCCATCCCCCCTTTTCCAAAATGGTGACCTGCACCATTCAGAGAACTAATTGGGCCCCGAGATGGAGAGTTCCAAACCCGAAATTTCTTTTCCAAAAAGGCAGTACCAGCACTTCATAAAATTTAGAACAGAAGGGGGGCCAGTCCTTAAGCTTACGTTTTGTCCAAGGTGCACGGCACGCGGAGTTGGATTTAACAGGCAGGCCATACATGCCCCTTTTACGGCCCATGGGAAAAGTGCTTCCCGCCCGGGCACACCAACAACTTGGACAGGAACGCCGCTTTCTCCTCCCGTTAAAATTTTGCGGCTCCTCCCAAGTCCCGCCCCTCCACCTCCACCACCACCACCACTCAGCCTCCACAATACTGCCCTCATACCACATTTAGGAAACAGCGGTGCACGCAGTTCTACACCGGCTTGCCTCGGCGAACAATCACCAGGGGGGGAACTGCTCCCGTATGCAGAAAGAATCGTGTTGGCTTTCTCCGCGCCAACTGAAAAAGGGAACCAGGGTGAGGACAAGGGGAGAACATGGTGCCCCCGGCTGCACCGAGGGGGATGGTCCAGGGCCCCCCGCATGGCGCATTTTCATCGGGTTGTGAAAAGGTTCCTGAAGCTTCCACCGATTTTCCCCAAAGATTCTAAAAATGGCCAGGAAACTGTGGCACTTTACCATTCTACAAACCGGGAACACCCTCCTCAGTTGCAGCGCGAAGGGCCTCCCCAACACCTCTGTAGCATTTTTTCCACCCGTTGGAATTCCCACCCTGCACATGTTGGACCGACTGTATAACAGAGAAAGGCCATTAACAATTTTTTTGATGATCCAGGCAGACAGAAGTACTCCCCTGTGAAAACTTTGATGTCAGCCAGGGGCAGCTCATCTTTGACACCTGCCGTTTGTTGAGGCCATTCCGAGGAGGCGACTTATTTTGTCAGTCGCCAGGACTACGGGATAAATAACGTCATTCACTGCTTAAATGTCCTGGAACAGATGCTGAAAAATCTGTCTGGGCAGGGGACTGGAGACGTGGCGACTACATCCCCGGGCCACAGAGTCCGTGGGGACTGAAAGGGAGGAGGGGGAGGAGACATTGGAGCAGAAGCATTGTCTGGTGAAATGAGTGATTTTCTACCCGGTGACAAAGAGGAGGAGCAGGAGCAGCTGGAGGAGTGGATGGAGATGAGGAAGACAGGCAGATGACCCCCAAAGCACCGTGGCATATACAGTGGAAAGGGAGGCAGGAGCCCCTCGGAGCCCACTTTTTGCAGATGGCCCGCAGCATGCTTATTTGCCTGCAGTGACAGCCGAATATTTCAGCATCCGGCAGAGGGATGAATTCTGGCTCCCCACCCTTTTGGGACCCTCGCTACCGGTCCAAAATGGGAGCCTTTTTCCCAGCTATTGAGAGGGAGGAACAAACTCAAATACTATAGGGAAATCCTCCGTATCAGTTGCCGCGCTATGTCGGCATCGTCCCTCCTCCCGACAGGTCGACCGGGGTTCCTCACGCTCACGTACTACTGCGCGGCTGCTGGGGAAGGTGGGGGGTAGGAGCAGTACCAGCTCCATCAGCAAACCTAAGTCTGGAGTCCCCTGATGAGCAAGCTTCCTTCACCCCCTATGAGGGGGGTATCGCCAGCAGCAGCAGGACCTGGAGCAGTCCCCTGAACCAACAGGTGGTGGCCTACTTGGACAGCACCTGCCACCCCAGTTAGAAGATCCGCTGACTACTGGGCAGCAAACTGGATGTGTGGCCGCCCAAAATTTCCGAGTTTGCAGTGAGAAGCTGTCCTGCCCGGCCAGTAGTGTGGCTCAGAGCGGGTGTTCAGTCGGCGGGGGCCATCGTTAGCCCCAAGGAGAACCCGCTTGTCCACGGAAATGTGGAACGACTGACCTTTGTCAAGATGAATCAGGGGTGGATCGGCCAGATTTCCACACACCAATTGCCTTAGCGTCAACTACATCAGCCATGACGCCTCACCCAAACTGTGAGAAATGAGTCTGGGTTTCAAAATACCTGCCTCAACCATATTCTGATGCCGCCACCCGCCTGATGCCACACATCTCGACAGTTTCTCCATCTGCCAACAACCATCTTTACCAGGGGCTGGTTTATTTGCCACCCACCTCCACACCTCTGTCATTGTGCCACTGTCCCTGACCTCATTCTGCTGCTGGACCACCACACTGTGTCATCTTGTGCCCACCATTGACCCTCATGCTTTTGCTCCTGCCGCCGTCACCTACACACTCTGTAAATGTGCCACTCTGTGGCCTACTCCCCAGTTTTTGCAAACCTCCAGAATGTGATTGTATGCCACTTTCTGACCTCATGCTGCTGCTGTGGCTGCTGCCGTGACTAGACACTGTGCATTGTGCCACTCTGTGGCCTACTTCCAGTTTTTTTCCACCACCAAGAATGTCATTGTGCACTGTTTTCCCCCCCCCCCCCCTGACCTCATGCTGCCTGCTGTGGCTGCCTGCCGTGACCTACACACTGTGTCATTGTGGCCACTGTCTGACCTCAGGCTGCTGCTGTGGCAGCTGCCGTGGCCTAACACTGTGTCCATTGTGCCACTGTCCTGATCTCATGCTGCTGCTGTGGCTGATGCCGTGACCCTACAACCACACTGACATTGTGCCACTGTCTGACCTCATGCTGCTGCTGTGGCTGCTGCCCGGGACCTACACACTGTGTCATTGGCCACTTTCCCTGAACCTCATGCTGCTGCTGTGGCTGATGCCGTGACCTACACACTCTGTCATTGTGCCACTATCTGACTTCATGCAGCTGCTGTGGCTGCTGCAGTGAACCTACACAACTGTGTCCATTGCCATCTCAGTGCCATATCCTGTATTTTTGCAAACCCCCCCCCCCACTCCAGAATGTCATTGTGCCACGTGTCTGAACCTCATGCTGCTGGCAGCTGGGCGGCTTCCCGTGACCTCCACACAGAGTCATTGTCCCACTCTGTGGCCTACTAGTGGATTTTCCACCTCCAGAATGTCATTGTGCCAAACTGGGGTCCCACCACTGACCACTTGTAGCTGCTGTGGCAGCTGTACCTACACACTGTGGTCATTGTCCCACACTGTGGCCTTCTCCCTTTTGTGCCACCTGTCCAGAATGTGATTGTGCACACTTATCTGACCTCATGCTGGCTGCTGTGGCTGGCTGCCATGGACCTACACACTGTCATTGTGCCACTGCTGACCTCATCTGCTGCTGTGGCTGCTGCTGCCGTGACCTACACACTGTGCAATTGTGGCCACTGTCCTGACCTCATGCTGCTGCCTGTGGCTGCTGCCGTGAACCTACACACTGTTCATTGTGCTCACTGTCTGACCTCATGCTGCCTGCGTGGCTGCTGCCGTGACCTACAAACTGTGGTCATTGTGCCACTTCTGTGGCCTACCTCCTTGTTTTTGCACCCTCCAAATGTCATTGTTGCACTGTCTGAGTCTGACCTCATGGCGGTGCTGTGGCTGCTGGCCGTAACCTACAGACTGTGTCAATGTGCCACTCCCTGTGGTGCCTACTCTGTTTTTTTCCACCTCAAGAATATCATTGTGCCACACCGACTACCACATGCTGCTGTTGCTGCCGCCGTCACCTCCACACCTTTCACTGATGTGCCACCTGAGCTCTCACAGCTTGTTTTTTTCCAGCTGACGCTTGCCATACTATCATGCTACATATCCCCCTTTAGTTTTTTGGTCAGTTTTGCCTCCGTTAAGTGCCCAGGGAATTAAGAGTGAAGGCATTCTAAGAGCGTGGCGGCAGTCATCTGCTGTCATACTAAGACACTACCATTGTAAATGAAGACCAAAACCAACGCACCCTCTGCATATTTTAAGCATGTCACAACGTTCTACATGCACCCGTAGGCTCTGTGCAGCCTGTAAATAGCTGATTTTTTAACGTGATTCGTCCCAAAGTAATTCGGAACGATGTTATTTTTTGCCGAGAAATTCCGGCGAAGTGAACGAACCGAATTTCGGGAAATTCGCCCATCTCTAACCTTAACTTTTTTAGTTTTCTATGTAAGGGACAGTATATAGGTTGTTTTTTGCAGCATGAGTTGACATTTAAATTGGTACCATTTTGGGCTTCACATGACCTTTGATAATTTTTAATTCTGGATTTTGGGAGACAGCATGAACAAAATGCAACACTGTTTTTTTTTACATTTTTAAATTGCTTAGTATGAAGTGTAATTGACATTAACTTTACTCACCAGGTTAATATGATTACCGCAATTATGTTTACTACTTTTACAAAATAAAAACATTTAAAAAAAAGATACGTTTTTGTAGTTCCATAGTCTGAGAAACATTTTTATTTTTCTGTGTTTTTTAAGGGCTTATTTTTGTGGGGTGAGCTGACATTTTAATTGGTACCATTTTGGGGGACACTTGACTTTTTTTTTTTGAAGGCAATAAAAAATCAATTTTCAAGATGAACTAAACACAGCAGTCACATTTGTTTTTCTTTTATTTACATTTATCTATTGTTCAACGGGGATCCATTTCCATAGACCTTTCCATCCTGATAGTATCACACTGTACACTGGTTATGAAAAATAGAGGGAACCCTACGTCTTTTTGCAAAAATTATTGATTGAAAATCTAAAAATAGGCATTCTAAATTGATTTAAAAATAAATAATTAATTAATGAAAAGAAAACAATGTAGTGTACTCATTTTTTTATAACTAGCCTATGTTAAACTGACAGCTGCCCCATAAAAAGATAATCATTTAGGATGGTTCTGCTGACCATAACCTGACTCTTCCCAGTACCCCTTGCGTGTTGTTGTTTATTAGTGTAATAGTGAAAGGGTGTCAGTGTCAGCCTTGAGATGACAAACAACACAGCTGGACAACACCAAGCCTTAGCGATGGTATAGAGAGGTGTCTTTCAGACACTTCCAATACGAATACTGTAATAAAATAGCAAAAAACACACCGATAAAAAAACACTTTTTCTTACAATAAGCACTTCTTGACACTATTCCTCATTGACTATTTTATTAAAGAAATGGGTCTAACAGGTCTGACATAGTTCAATGAGTCCAATGTAGTCCAATGGGGTAAACTGTAGAAAAATAGATACACTACAAAAAGCATGGCAGTACTCCATTCTGTGCTATATGTCCCATTAGATGCCGTGACGTTCGCAGCCGCAGGGTCTAAATAAATGAGATACGGTGCACAGAACCGTTCTTCACTACAATTGGGGCCCCCACAGTGTGATAATGCTGCCTGATCAGTTAACATGGTGACTGGAAGCTTTGTGAAGCTATACCAACACAAGGCAATAATTTAATTTTACTAACTTCCAGGTCCAGCAGAAGGTAGTAAACTGCACATTGAAACACTAATGCATTGTCTATACAGTGCAATAGGCTGTACAAATGATTGCACCCCCTAGTGGTGAAGTACCCTAGGAGGATTCAATGTTAAAGTACAAAAAAAAAGTTTAAAAGTGTGAAAAAAATGTATATTAAAAGTTCAAATCACCTCCCTTTTGCCATTTTACAAATAAAAATAAATAAATATAAAAGTTACACATAATTGGTATCACTGCATCTGAAAAAGTCTGATCTATTAAAATATAACATTATTTATCACATATGCTGAACACCGTAGAAGAAAAAAAATTCCAAACACCAAAATTGTGGTTTTTTTGGTAATTTCAGGTCCCCTTAACATTGGAATAAAAGTGATCACAAAAAGTATGCATCATCCCTAAATGGTAACCAGAAAAAAAGTAAATTTCATCCTGCTAAAAAATGCACTCTCCAGAAAACACCTCATTTGTACTCGGAAAATGAACGGCGTAAAAAAAAAAAATAATAATAATCTCGCAAACATGGCTCAAGTACTTTTTTTCCCATTTTGACCCACTAAGAATTTTTTTGCTGTTTCCCAGTATATTCTATGGTATGATGAATGATACCATTAGAAAGTAAATCGTGTCTCACGAAATTAAAGCCCTCATATGTCTATGTAGATGGAAAAATAAAAAAGTTATGGTTCTTGGAAGGCGAGGAGGAAAAAACAAACGTTTAACCCTAGAACGCATGACGTTAAAATTAAACATATTAACGTCATGGGGGCTTTAGCCCCCATGCACATCAATGTAGAAAAACACACTTAAATACTTTCACAAGTTTATTCAGAATTGCTCAATAAAATATGAAAAGTGGACATCAATATTAATTATAAATTTTTCATCAGAAAACATCAAAAAAATCTTTTTTTTTATTTCCCAAATTCAGCAAAGACCATGAAAACACTATACAAAACAGCCTTAAAATCTCTAGCAACTAGCTGCAACAACATTTTTAAATCTAACTTTCTTTGATGCTATTATATTAGTCTATTTCCAAAACAATGTGACATGTTATATATTCAGAGAGTGTCTTTGCAAACAGTTTCCTTACAAGTGGAACAATATCGCTCAGTAATTTTCCTCTCTATGTTTTCCTGAACACATGAACACAACTCTTTTCGTTTTCTTTCTCCTTGGCTTTGGAATAATCTGAAACTGTAACGCCACAGCCCGTTTTCAATTGCTTCTTTTAGTTTGCATTGGCAAGGCATTTCAAGTCCTTTGTTCGCTCTATCATGTGCATTACAAGTTCATGACAAAGGACCTTCAAAATAAGCGCTCCTGTCCTTCCTCAGTGGCATGGAAATTCCGTATGAAGTTTCTTTTAAATAATGAATGAATTTAGGGCTGCTACATAAGCATATTTGAAAATAGTAACTACAGGCCATCGTTTTGATTTGCCTCTTACAACGAATATTTCTCCATCACCATTTTAACTACACCACCTTTGTTGCTTTGTAATGCAAGGATGATTTCTGGTTTAAATTTTTGGTTATTGCTGTCAATACTGCAATCGTGATGCAGGGTATCTGAGTAAAATTAACAGATTTCTCCTTCTTTGGCCCTTGTAAGATAACCAAAGTCGCTTTGTTTAATGAACTGCCAAAGAACACTCTCATAAAGTACCTTGCGCTGATGATTGTGTTTGAGTGCTGCTGGAATTTCTCGTCCTGTTTTGCTTATAGTAAACCAACAAGTGTAATAGCTTTTGCAAGAGAAAATTCCTGGTTCAACATTGTGTGAAATAATTTGTCCAAGGAGATTTTCTATCTGAATTGATATATTGGAAACATTCAAGATATGACTATTTCAGACCCCAGATCTTCCTGTACTGGTGCAACCAACCTCATTGCCACCGTCGATTACAACCATTTATGCCATAAAAAATTGCAGAACACCATTCCAGAAGATTTTTATTCCGTACTTGCTGGCTTGCAGGGCATGTATTGAATGAATATTTTGCAGCGTCCTCGTGAACGGTTACACTTCTCATCCTACATTAACATAGTAGTAGGATTGGTAAAAGTTTTTTAGGCAATTTTTTGATAAATATGTTCCAGATATAACAGATAGGGGCTTAATTTGTCTGTGTTCAAAACCTCGCTGCAGCAACGAGTTCGCATTATCATCACAGCGAATGATTCTTCTAAATTCCTCAAATCATTGCCCACTGACATGTCGCCTTATAGTGTGGAAACAGAAAGTTGGACCAGAATAATTCCCGTATTTGGGACCTCATAACGATTTTTGACTCCCTGCCAGCAGGAAAAGTCCATTATATGCATAAAGTACCTCTTTTGAGATATTTTTCCAGACTTATTTTTTGAGAACTATACTTCTTCCATCTAGGTTTGAACATAATAGGAAAACCTCATTTCCTGCAATATTGTCAGAAAAATAAGTAAAGAATACATCTTTAGGGTAAATTAACTGGGTACCTTTCCCACAGCTCCTTGATCCTGATTCTCACAAATTGTGTATTTGAGTCTACGTCCACAAATGTAGGATTACTGTCCCAAAAAACATTCGTTTTGGATGTTCACTATATCACTTCTTGAGGATCCACTAGATTCACTTCTTCAATCATCAGAAGAAACACTGGATGAGGATGTTTGATAGCTGTGTGGCAGATATTCTACAGCAGACAAAGATAGTTCACTTTCATCATCGTTAGAAACTAATCGCTTCAATCTCTTACGTCAGTCATAACACTTGAGGAAGACTGTGACATTGCTGACTAGATGTTATGAAAAAAGAAACAAGATTTCCTCTATCAACAGCTTACTTATCAAAGGACCTTTCAGCAATAAGCTCACGGTGGTACTACTGTCCTCAGTACTCTATATACACAGCTCATTACTGAGAACATAGGACCTGAGGTTGATGTCCATGCCTTATCACTCCTTCCAAAAACACTATGACATCCTCCTCACCTGTAATTATCCACACCTCCTGGACCCCCACCACATTACAGAGTAAAAATAAAGTAACATGAGACAACAAACCTTCCAATTGAGAACATGATATAAAACAGCGGGGCCTAAAAGGCCCCAATTCGTACAGATATTAGTTTTCAACCAACAGAGCATTGTTACACCTTAATACCTATGAAAAAAATTATAAACGACTGGAATATTATCAACCAATGACATACTTGAGGAAAAATGTAAGCATGGGGGCCTAAAAGGCCCCCAATATGCGTTCTAGGGGTAATCAAGCTACTGTAAAAAATACAACTTTTTCTGCATAAAACATGTCCTCATAACAACCTGCCCAACAACTGGAAAAATTTAAAAAATCAACAAAGTTAAGGTGATCGAGGCCTAGTGATCAAGGGATTTTTGACAATCTGATATCATGTTGCAAATTTCTTAACCATATGACAGAGTAAACAAATATATTCTTGATTCTACACTGAAAAAATTTAGCGATTTACTCCAGGTGGAGAAGCAGTGTGCACATTAGTATTCTCTGCAATATGCGAATGCAAACTCATATACAGTTATGAAAAACATGAACACGAAGCTGCAAGCATTCAGATCGCTCAAGATGTAATCTATGTATTTAACCAAAACGGATACAGAATTCTGATGTACATTATTGCAATTAATCATTCCCCGCTCCGACTAAACAATGATTTAATATTTTCATTAATAATTTCATAAATGCAGACTGGGTAACTGCAAACCAGAAAGATAATGAAAGCTAAAATACATAATCCTCCAATTTGTCAGATTTTCTCTTACCTGAGAAACTATTTTACAATTCTAACACGCATTTCTCAGACCTTTAACACTTAATTAATCAACTGATCAATAATGATCGAGTGCCTTGAGTCGAATTCGATAGCGACACTCAATAGTTGTTCTGAATTGTGTTTCAGTCTGGCATCCATACTTTTTTTTAATTCTGCTAATCAAACTCATAACTGGTCTTCCTCTTCTTCATTGACTCTCTATCTTATACTGTAAGTCTGCTTCCCTGATCCATGGGCTGTGCCTGATATTTCAGCAGTGTTGAATTTAATGGGGATGAGCAGCAACATATATAAATATATGTCCCATGTATTAAAAATTTGAAAGGCAATGTTGTCTTTATTTCAACATCTTGCAACACCTAGATTGTAAGCTCTTATGAGCAGGGCCCTCACACCTATTGTTTGATCTGTTAGTATTATGTACTGTTTGATTAGAGCCCAAAAACCTGGAATAGCCCTGCTCTATAGATGTATGAATAGTTGTACACCCAACTAGAGACGTGCGAATTTCTCAAAAATTCGGTTCGGTCACAACTACGCGAAATTCCTTCTCCGACAAAATTAGTTTCGGGACCCGAATTACATCGGCATCGAATCGCGTTAATAAACAGCTATTTCCATATGCTCCACTGAGCCGCAGGGTGCTGTAGAACGTTGTGCCATTCTTAAATATACAGAGTGAGCTTACTTTGGGTCTTCATACAATGTTTTGTTTTAGTATGACACACAGATCCTGAACTCGCCGTCACTCTTAGAATAGCTCACTATAAAATTCCCTTGGCACTTAAGGAGGGCAAAACTGACCCAAAAAAAAACTGAAGGGGAATGAAGCCTGATAAGTCAATTGCAGCGAAAGCTGGAAAAAAACAAGCTGAAGCTCAGGTGCAACATCATTGACAGAGTGTGGAGGTGACGGCGAGCTGCCACAGCTGCAATGAGATCCAGACAGTGGCCCAATAACCTTCGGAGGTGCGAAACAGGAATAGGCCCAAGTGGCACAAGACACATTGTGCGGGCACCCCAGCACCACAGCAAGCATTATGCAGGTCAGCATGGCACAATGACATTGCTAGGTGGGCAAAACAGGTAGTCAGTCCACAGAGTGGCACAATGAACACCGTTTTGAGGACACGACAGCAGCAGCATGATGTCAGGCAGTGGCACAAATTACATTCTGGAGGTGGCAAAAGAAGTATAGGGGCCACAGAGTGGCAAATTGGACAGAGAGTGGAGGTGACGGCATCAGGAGCACATGAGGTCAGAGATTGGCACAATGACATCTTGAGGTTGCAAAAACTGTAGTAGGCACAGAGTGGCACAATGACACAGTAGGGAGGTCATTCACAGCAGCCACAGCAGCAGCATGAGGTCAGAGACAGTGGCACAATGACAGAGTGTGTAGGTCAAACGGCAGCAGCCACAGCAGCAGCAAATGAGTGTGCAGACAGTGGCACAATGACATTCTGGAGGGTCAAAACAGTAGTAGGCAACACAGAGTGGCAACAATGACAGAGAGTGGAGGTGACGGCGGCAGCCACAGCAGCATGGGGTCGACAGTGCACAAGACAAAGGGGGGGTTTGGGGGGGCAATACCAGCCCCTGGTAAAGAGGTTGGTGGCAGATGGAAAAAAAAGTCAGAAATGGTGGCATCAGGGGGGGGGCGGCATCAAATAGTGGGGAGGCAGGAATTTAACCCAGACTCATTTCTCACAGTTTGGGTGAGGCGTCATGGGGAAGTAGTCGACGCCTAAGGGATTGGTTTGTGGGGGAAAAATTTTTGGGCCGTTCCACGCCTGTTCATTTTGAAAAAGGTTTGCCCTTTCCCAACTTTTTCCCGGGACAAGCGGGTTCCCCTTTGGGGGGTCCCCGACCCCCCCCCGCCGAAATGAACACCCCCCCTCTGTTCCCACACACGGGCCGGGGCGGGCCAGTTTTCCCCCACGGGCAAAATTTCCGGCAATTTGGGGCCCACACATCCTTTTTGGGCTCCCCAAATAGCCCAGGGGATCTTCAAATGGGGTGGAAAGGGGGTGCTGTCCAAGTAGGCCACCCCCCTTTTGGGGTTTCGGGGACTGGTTTCCACGTCCTGCTGCTGCTGTTGCTGGGAAATTTTTCCCCCCTCCCCTAGGGTGGAAGGGCTGCTCATCGTGACTCCAAACTTAGGTTGCTGATGGGGAGTTTGGTACTGCCCCTACCCCCCCCCCCCACCCCCCCCCCCATCACCCCACGGGCAGTATTTATGAGGCGCTGGGGAAAACCCCCAGGTCAAAACAGGGTTCCAGAGGAGGGACGATGCCCCCACATAGCGGGAAAAAACTGACAAACGGAAAATTTCCCTTTTGTATTTGATTTTCCTCCCTCTAAATTTGCGGGGGAAAGGGGCCCCCTTTTTGGGAAAGGGTAGCAAGGGTCCAATAGGGTGGAAGCCAGAAGTCTTTCCCCTTTGGGTTTCTGACTTTGGGCCTGTCCCCAAGCCCGGCAAATCAGTATGCTGCGGGCCATTTTCCCACAAGTGACCCCGAGGGTCCCTCCCTCTTTTGGGGGTTTCCCGGGGTACCCCCGCGTGACAACGCTGCAAAAATTAAAACAAGGGATTCCCGGGCATGAAGAAATGACCCCAGACAAAAGGCTGGTAGGGTTTTCCTCCTCGTTTTTGAAGCAGCCCCAAAAGGGAAGAGGGGGACTTTTTTAAAAATTTAAAGGGATTTTTACAAACGGCCCTTAAGGGCTTTGGCAAGGGTTCCTTTTTTTTCTTGCAGCTTCGGGGAATGGGGCCCACTAGTTGTTTGGTTCTCCAATAGGTCAGGGTTTCCACCCAGGCCATGCGGACATATGGGGAGTTGCCGGGAAAGCAGGCCCCAAATCTTGGGTATCTTGCTTTCAGTTTAAGTTTAAATATTGTAATAATGTTTTGCACCAAAAAAATTCATTACAAAAGCTTAAAAAAAATATTTTCCCCTCAAAACCCCCCCTAAAACATTTTTAAAAACCCTCTGCCCCTGGGGTTTGTTTCCATTGTTTTTTTTCCCCAAAAATTTAAAAAATCACCTTGCCTGCAAAGTGGGGGGGAAAAAGGGATGGGTGGATGCTTCACCGGGTTTGAGATGAGCCATCCATGTGAGTGACCCCCTTTGTAGTTGGCCCTTTCCCGAGCCCTGCCAGGCCCCTATTCTTTCCCTTTTTTAATCATCGGGCCAAATCTTGGTAAAAAAATTTGTAGTTCTCGGGGGGGCCTATAGGGGTTCCCCGGCTTTTAATTGATTTTTGGGTCTCACTTTTAAAACAAAAGGAAAAGTCAATACTCTTTGTTTAATCTTTTTTATGAAAGGGAAAAATAAAAGGGGGAATCACTGCCATCGTATCAAACTTTTAACTATGGGCAGTGCCTACTTGAGTCAACCACTTCTCCCTTTCCTGACATCCACCCAAAATAACTTTCCCAGGGTCCTTCACCCAGATTCTCCTTCCCCTTTGGCCCAGATACCCCAATTTTGTAAAGGGGCCATGTCCCCTTTCCCCAGGGGGAAAACCAGTATTGTCTGGAAAATATAAGCAACAACTCCCCCCCAAAATTTTTTTGCAAACACCCCCTTTTTTTCTGCTAAAATATGTCCAAACCCAATTTTTTCTGGAACGTCATGGTAGAGGGGGGACCAAGTTGGTTGGCTAGCCCCGGGAGAGCATCCCAAGAGAAATTTAAAAAACCTTTTGGTTGTAAAACATTTAATTTTAACCAATCAAAAATTTCTTTAATGACCACATGGGGCATAAAAAAAAAGGAGAACCCCCAAAAAAACGGGTCCGGCCCTTTTAAATTTCCCTTGGGGGGCCCCCCCTTTTGGGGCCCACCTATGGCATCTAGGGAATTTATGGGGGTAAAAAAACCCCTGCCACCCTGGGCCTCCCCTTTTTATCTGCTATGTGAGTTATTTTCCCAAAGATCCCAAAGGGGCCCCCCCTTTTTTGGACAGTATGTGGAAAGGCGATAAAGGCTTAATTGCCCGCCCTTTTACTTTTCCCCCCTGCTCCTCGCTGTTTTTCACCCAAATCCAATAAGGGTTGGTTTTAAGGACTGGACCTGCCCCCTTTTTTTGGGGACGCTTTTCCAGTGAACTAAAATTTGGGCCCAAAAAAACCCTTTCACAAAATTTTGCCTTTTAAATTATTCCCTGAGGGGGAAACTCGAAACCCAAGGGTGAAATTCCCTGGATAGATTGTGGGCTTTTCCCCTGGTTTGGGGGGTTTTTGGAAAAGGGGAAAAAACCTTTCCCCAATTCTTCACACACTGGGGTTTTTGTAGGGGTTTTGGGTAAAAAAACTAATAAAACCACCTCACACGGACGGGGAAAAGTTAGGGGTATGTACCCAAAAGGGGTTTGGGGGACCTAGAAAATACATAAAAATTTAAACTTTTTTTTTGGTTTTTGGGGCAGTATATTTTAAAAGCCACTACCCAGGAAATTTAATTTCATTATACCCTGTTTTCCATCCCCAGGGTGCCCTTTAAAAGTGGGTTTTCCCTTTGGCCACCATTTGTTTTGAATGTTTGGATTTTGGGAGCCAAAGGGTTGGGCCCCGGGGGTTTTTTAAACTTATTCTGGAGCCGCGCCCCACTTGGAAGAGCCCCCATATTTTCTAGCTTGAATTTCCAAGTTGGGAACCCCCATAACTTTCCCCCTATGTTTATGAAACCCAATCACATAGGTTCCTCTTTCTAGGGGGTTGGGGGTGACTCGATTTTGAGAACCAATGGTTTGCAAGCTCCTAAAAAACCACAATTTTTCCCCATTTTTTTTCCCTTTAAGAAGTGCCCTTTCCCAGTGAAAAGGGGATCTTTGTTTGGAATTTTTTCTGTTCATTTGCTGGTTGAGGTCTTTTACCCCCCAGTAAAACCCCGGTGTTCCATCCGCGGCTGTCCAAAGCGAAAGCTTTCACCCCCACCTTCACCAGTAAACACAGATAAAATTGTTTGCCCCCCCTTCAACGGGTGGGCCCCCCCTCTTTGGAGCCCAACTAAAATAAAAAGAAAATACTATAGTAATCAAATGTTTTTTGGGGTTTACGGGGCATTTTAAAGAATTATACCAAAAGGTGGTCCCCCCCTTTTTCCCTGGGTGACCCTACTTGAGGATTTTTAAACCCTTTTTTAGGGTAACAAAAAAAAAAGGATTTCGGCCACATAGGAGGAGCCTTTTTTTGCAATGTGGGGCAGGGAAACCAGTATCTTCCCCTTCAACTTTCCCCGTTTGTAGGAGTGGTCAAAAAAAGGGCCCTTGGGAAAAGGGGCCCGTAAATCAGGCTCCAAGTTTCCCTCTCCGTTTTTATTTTCCCAGTACGTAGTTCCTGGTTGAATACCCGGCCCAAAGGGGGAAATCAGAGTTAGGATCTGGGAATGGAAAAAGAGCCCTAAAGCGGTGTTACTTAAATTTCCCTTTACACAGAGAGATCACAAAATTCAAAAGGGACTATCATTTTAAAAACTTAACTTTTTGGGGGATGGTCCCCCGCCCACCCTGGGGGCCCCCCCAAAAGAGCTTTTCCTAGGGGAAAGACCGGGGGTTGTTTTGGGGTTTTTCTTACTGGTACAGCGCTTTTTGGTAAAATCTCTGGCCGGGGAAAGGACACCTCCTTTTGATGCTGGAGGTTTTTTATTTTTCGGGTTTGAAGTTCGGGTCTCTAAACCTTCCCATTTCTTGGGGATGATAGGGAGTTTTTCAACCTAGGCCCCGCCCCCCCATTTTCCACAAGATTTTTTTTTTATTTCTGTTTGTGAATGGGCCCTGGTAAACTCCCACCATTTCCCGGGGGAAACCCCAAAAACGACACACCACGTCTGTTAGAAGTTTTCTTGGGTAGTTTCTTGCTGTCATTTTAGAAGTCGGGAAAGCTTCTGGCCAGGGGGAAAAAACATCCCCCCACCATCCCAAATGCAAAACTGAAGCGTCCGCTTTTGGGTTTTTTTGGATGTGGAAAATTTGAATCCTTTGGAAAGGGTATTTGTGGGGCCCAAAATTGCTTATTTGGCAGACTCATTTCCCCCCCGGGGTTTAAAGGTGTTGCAAATCTCGCAGTTTTGGGTTTGTATTTAGCTGCCTAGTGGGGGGAAACCCCGGGGGCCACTTTGAGTTTTTTTTTAACAGCCCTGTTTTTGGGTTTTTTTTCCCCTAGGGTAACCCCTTGCGCCCGGGGGCCACTGCTGGGAAGAGCATGGGGTAGGACACCCCCTATTTCCCCAAAACCCCATAGTCCCCCCGGGGTGCTATCAGTTCGTTGAGCTCCTTCTTGCCCCCATTCCTTCTTTTCTTCCCCCGGGGGGTCACCCTCTAAAAATGTTAAAAAGGGTTTTTTTAACCCCTCCCTGTTAAAAATTTTTCCTGCATTTTCGGGGATTTCACGGGTTCCTCTGCATTTTGGGATTGAGCTCTTTAAATTACAAACACACCTTTTCCCTTTCTCTCGGGTTGTTTTTCAGCCCACTTAGCTTTTTTGGTTTTCCCAAAGATGGTTTCCTTTCGCTCCTCTGGGGCCCACCCTTCCCAATGTGCTTTCATTTTAATGATTGTACTTTTTTGGGGGGGGGTTGGGGGCCTCCAGGGCTTCTTTAATCCCTTTTTGCATTCTTGTTTGGGAACCCCAAACCTGCCGTTCTATACCCTCTGGCTGCCCAGAGTTTGGGCCAAAAACATGGGCAATGCCAAATGCATTTTCTTGAGTCATATAAATGTTGGCTGTTTTCTCCTTTTTCATGTCTCATCCACCGTCAGGGCTTCGAGCTTTAGGGTTCTTGTGCTGATAAAGTGTGGTGGGGAATGCCCCACAGAAACAACAGTTTGTGGCGGGGGTTTTCACAGCATTTTCCGTATGAAACTTTCCCCTTTTAAACAGAAAATCAAAATCCATCAGTGAAAAGGGACATAGTCCCCGCAAATTTTCAATTGGGGGTTTCACAAACGTTTGGGGGGATGTGGAACCCCCCTTGCTAGACTTCAAGGGAATCATTTAATGAAGGGGATCTGGGTCATTTACAACACGTGGTAGTGGAGGATTGGGGAAGAACAAAGCCCTCCGGGGGCCTTATATTCCCCCCTTGGGGGAGGGGGGAAGCGGGGTTTGGGGGGTTGAGAACCCCTGCAAACTTTTTAACGTAAAAGGGTTTAAGGAAGTAGAAGGGGCAATTTGGGGACACATTTGGCGTTGGTTGATAAATGTTTTTTGCTGACTAGATCTAATTGGGGTTTCAAATCATGAAGGGGCCTGGATGGTAAAAAGGGGGGGCCCCAAAAAAAATTTAAGGGAAATCTTTTCCAAAAGGGCTTAGCGCAAGAACGGCCCCCAGACAAAATGGGGCCGGGCTTTCCCCTGGGTCCCAGGGTATGGATAGTAGCCAAGAGGCCCCCATCCCTCCTTTCCAAGGGGGTTTGGGGCCCGGACCTTTCCCGAAGCGTCCCCGACAATTTTAGAGGACAAATAAAGGAAAGGGTTTGGGGATAGTCGGGAATGCCGGCGTGGGGCACTGACAACGAGTTTTTTCAGGGCAGTCAAAAAACCCCTCATCCACCTCAAGAGAAAGGAAAGGGGTTTTTGTTTCCAAAATGGAAAATTTTTTCGGGCTTCATACAAAAGGTTTCCCAAGTGGACCCGAAACGTTTAGGGGGTCCATTGTCTACAGTTTAAATCACCATGCCCAAAGGGAAAAATGTTTCTGGGTTTTGTTTCCACGAGGTGTTGGGTTTTTCCCCCGAAAGCCCAAAATTTTCGGTCTTTGTGAGGTGCTTGCAACCTTGAAAAAAAATTCAGGGGCCCAGAAAAGTACTTGAGTAGCGCACCATTGGGGGTTTCTTCCTTTGAAACTTTAGATTGATTGAGGCCAAATGTTGTTGTAAAGAAAAAAAAAAAAGAAATTTTCAAGCTTGACGGCCCCTTTAACAAAAACCGTAAAAGGGCACAACCCAAAATTGGAAATGGGTAACAACTGGATGGTCAGCCCTCCCCTGGGAAACCGGGCAGGTTTGTAGGGATTGAGAAAATTTGGGTTTGGGGGAAATTTTGAGCCCCCTGAGGCATCACAGTCCAGGTGTAAATTTCGGGCCCCTGTAAAGTTTAAAAACAAATAAGTATTGGACCGTCCCAAAGGAGAAAGGGGCGCTGGGAAAAAAGGGGGTTCGCGGGGGGTCCACCCCTTTTAAAATGGGTTGCGAAGGGGGTATAGTGTTTTTTTAGAGTGGGGGGATTTGGGGGCAAAACGGGGGCCCAGAATGGTGGCTTGGGTTGCAGCTTTTAAGGGCCTGAACCATTCTGGAAATTTTCTCTGGTTCACCCGGGGGGGGGGGGGGCTTCTTCCCCACGGAAACAGTGGTGTGTTTTTCCCCGGCGAGATACAAATATAAGCCCCCCTTGCTGAGGGTGGGGAGATTGGTCTTTGTAAGGAGGGGCCCCTTGTGCAGGTTGAGGGGGGGACTTTGGGTACACGAGGGTGGTAGCCTTGGGGTTTTAGAAAAAAAACCTTTTACTGGAGGGTTTTTGGGGTGTGTCCAATACATCGGGCACTTTGGGCCACACAGTGTCTGGTAGCTGGTTTAGGGATAGTTGTCAGGGATAGGCAGTATGCCCCAAAGGAGAAATATCAATCATTAGGGGGAAAATAGTGAGTAAACAGGATTCTTCCCTTTGAAAGTGGTGGGAAGGGGAGGTCCCCGAAAGCTTCCATCTTCATTTAAAATGAAAAGTGCTTTGGTTTCTGTAAAAGTCCCTCCGAGTAAATTAAGTGGACAGGGGTTTGGGGGAGACTAAAGTTTTTCCCAGCTACAACATCCCGGGGTGGGCCTTAAAAGGGATTGGAATGGAATTTTTTATTTTGTAGGCTTCCCATCAACTCCCAAAACAGGAGGGCTGAATCACAAGAGATGGGGAGATTTTGGGGAAGGGAAAACTTGTTCCCCGATAACTGACCTTTGGGGCACCCGTGTAACTAGAAAAAAGTAAGGGCTTATCGCCACAAGGGAACTTGAAACGTAAAAGGGCAGGTCCCGGGTATTTTTAGGGGAAAGGTAGGGAATTTTTAGTGGGGGTTGGGGACCGGGGTTGCCCCTTATCCTTTTGGTTTTATTGAATTTTTCCCTGGAGGGGGGGAAATGGGAAAAAGCTTTTTTGGCATTTTCTGGTGGGCCCCCCCAGGAGGGGTTTTACGGGGCCCCGGTTTGGTAACTTTTAACGGGGTTTCTCTTTATATGTCCCCCCTTTCCAACCCTTTAAACAGTGGGTGGCCCGCGGTGGGTATCCCCAATGTTGGGTTTTTGGTAACTGGGGACCCTGGGCAATTTCCTGGTGCCCGGGGTATTGCCCTTTTTCCCCGCGGAAAAGGAAAAGTGCAAAGGGGGGATGGGGCCTCCAAAAAGGGGGGGAGGGAATTTTACTGTGGGGGGGGGAGGACCCAGGGGGCACCAGGGGGGGGGGGTGTTGAAACCCTGTTTTTGGGGAACATCAAACTTTTATCTTGGAGGGGGTTTCTTTGGTGGATTTTCCCTTTTTTCCTGCTTGGCGGTTTTTTTCTTTTCCAGAGCTTTGGGCCAAAAAAGCAAGAATTTCCCAGGTTTCCCTTCCAAAAACTTTTTGGGCGTCCCCTTTCCCCCATTTTTTTTCTTTAAAATCTTCCTTTGGCCCCTTAAAAAAAAAGATGTGACTAATAGGGTCCCGTTGATCTTAACTTTTGGGACAAAACCCTTATTGCAAAACAGGGGGTTTTATCCTTGTATAAAAAATTTTTCAACAGACTCCCCGTCATCCTGGGGTGGAAACAGAGATACTTGGAACTTTAAGACAGGCGGGGGGGGGGCACGTGCCCTTTTTCAATTTCGAAAAAGAATTCATCCCCCGAGTTTGGGGAAATCCCCAGGGTTTTTTTAAACCTTGGGGTCGTTTTAGATAAGCTTGTATTAAACGGCCCCGAAACCATCCCCCCGGGTTAATGGGGTGGCCAAAGAGACTCCCAAATTTTCCATGTAGCAGAGTATGTTTTTTTGTTCTTGTTTTGACCCCCCTGTAAAATTTGGGATTTGGCTGTTTTTTCCGGGCTGGTAGTTGGCTGAAAATTCCGGGTTTTCCTTTTGGGAAAGGATAAAGGGTACATTAATTGGGGGCCTTTTTGGGGTTTTGGGTTCATTTTTTTTATCTGAGCCCAACTGGGAGGGTTGGTGGAAGGGAAGGGGTTTGGGCCTTTTTTTCCCCCATGGCATTATTTTTCCTTTGTTTGGCTCTGTTTTGGGTTTAAAAACCTTTTACCTGCGAAATGGGTCTTGAGATCAAAAACCCCCCCAAGGGGGCTGCTCTGCCCGGCATTGCTTTTGGAAAATGGGGCTAATTTGAGCTTTTTCAGCTGGGGTAGGCTTGGGGGTGTAAACCCGGGGATGCCTTTGGGAACAACTCTTCTGGAATTCTGGATACGGTTGTTTAATTTGGGGTGGGGGGCTTGGGTCGTGAAGGGGGGTTTTTGAATGGCTTCGCCCCGAGCCCCACTGTGGTGGGGTCAATGTTGCAAGACGGGGTTTCCCCAAGTGATGATTTGGTGGGGTGTTTTTAAAAAATGGGGGCCCGAAAAAATAGTTTTGGGGCACAGGCTGTGACGGAAAACCATGAGGCCAGCACTTTTTGGGGTGGGGAAGGCCAGGGGCTTTTAATGTTCTTTTGTTGTGCCAGAGGGAAGGATTCTACAAAAGTAAAAAGCCAGTTGGGAAACCCATTGATTAATTCTGTTTGCAAAAAATTTACAGGACCTACAGAGTGAAAAAATAATATTTCAAGGGAAAATTTCCTGGGCCCGGGGGTGGCAAGTTCGGTGGGTAGTAAAGGGCCATGGGTCTCTATGATCGGTTTAAATGTCAAGCTGGAAAGGGTTCCCCTCCGGAAAAGGGCAAAGTCTTGGCGGGGGCCCCCCCTATTTGTTTGGTTGGGTTTGGGTGCATTCACTAAAGGGTCAACACGGAGGGTTTTTCATTTCACCGGGGGCCCGCTGCAGTACCGGGTTTATTGGACCCGGGTTAGGGGGTTTTAACCTGTGGACCAAAGGGCTGGGGTCTTTTTCATTGACAATGTGTCCCCTTAAAGTGATTCAGGGGTCCCCGGTTTTGGAACCGGACTCTGGGGGGGTAAGGGGGGGTTATTCCCCGACCCGAAATCCGAAGGGGGAAACCCAAAAAGCGGTTCAACTGATTCAAAACCCCTTTTCCCCCTTTAATTTTCTAAACCGATCACGGAAGACCGGGGCTATTAAAGAACTATCCATTAAAAAATGAATGGAAACAAGGGGGTTTACTTGTTTTTTGGGACATGTAAAGTAAACCCTTTCCCCAGTAAGTACAGGGGAAATTGGGGGTTTCAAGTTGGGCCAAACCCGCAAAAAGGCCCGGACAAAGGGGGGGCGCACTTCCAGAGGGGGGTGCGAAGTATAACACCAGGCCTTTTAGGGTGTTTGGGGCGTGGCCCTTTGGGGGTGGAAGGGACAGGGGAAAAGATACTTTCAGGGGATGAGGAAGTGATGGGAGGGGTGGGAAAGAGAGAGTTAAAAGGGGGGGGGACTTGGGGACCGGGGGAAATTTGGGGGGGACGGGGGCGGATTGGGCGTCCTTTGCCCCACAAAAACACAATTTCCCCGCAGGGGGCGGATTTTGCTGGGCCAAAAAATTTGGAAACCCCAGCACTTTGAATCAGGCTCCCTTTTTAAAGTGGTGGGCAATTTTTTCGGTGAAAAAATAAATTTTTAACCAATTTAAATTTTCCTTTCTTTCCTACATTCTTTTCACCCCCCCTTCTTTTGATTCTCTTCAGCTGTTTTTTTCCAAGTAATGCAGCAACTAAAAGCTTTCTATCCCCGAAAACCCTCCCCTTTTTTTTTTCACCCGCCAAAGCCCCCAATTGAGGGCTTCTTTCCCTTTTTTGCTCGACACTAAAACTTCTTTCCTTCTCTTTTCGACCTAAAGGGCCTCGGACCGCTGAGCCCTCTAACGGGGGGCCCTCTGTACCCCTCACAAACTTGAGGAACCTTTAAACATATCAAACCCCTTATTTTGCTTATTTGGGTGCCCACGTCCTCCCAAACCTTTCCCCCTCGACTAAACCGGTTTTTGCCGGGGGTTTCCCCCCTCTAAATTTATCCCCTACTCTGAAATTTTGGGGCTAAACCCCGATTTTACTAGAGTCTTGTTGTCTGCCCAAAAGTCAACATTCCTCTGTGTTTTCCAAACTCGCTAGAACTTCCCTAGTTGCAACCACAAACATGCGAATTTCAAATCTGCAACTGACGCATCAAAAACCCAATCTAGGTAATTTCCAAAAATTTAAAAATGATACACAGACAGTTGTAGGGAGGCTCGGCAGCTGGGAAACAGGTTCTTGGGACAGTACCCGGGGAAAACCCCGGCCGACCAGAAACCCCCGGGCTGAAACCCGACAAAAACCCCGGGCCCCAAACCTGGAAACCCTCCCCAAAAAACACAGGCAAGTACAGATTTTAATAAGAAAACCACAACTTACATGTTTTCCAAATGGGGGTAAACATCTCCCCTTTTTTGGGCAGTCCCCCGGTTTAAACCCCGGTGGGTCACCGGCAGGTCCCTCAAAGGAAAAGGGTCCCGTCTGGTTTCTGTCCCCTTTCGGGGCCCTTAAATGTTAGGGTTTTAGGGGTTTCACCGGTGACAAAAACTGTCCAAATTGAACACTTTTATTGCCGGCATGAAGAAATTTACACCCGGGCACAGAGCTGGTTTGAGTTCCTCCTCAGTGTGAAGCAGAAAACCCCGGAGAGAGACTTTATTACAAAACAATTTGGAAATTTTTTCAAATTTGGTTTAGGGCGTGGGTAAGTTCCCTTGTTTAGCAGTCTTCAGGAAGGTGGCACTAGTTTTATTTTGGGTTTTTCCCGATATGGTCAATGGGTTTTCCCCCAGGTCCATGGGTGGCACATAAATGGGGGGGTGGGCCGGAAGCAGGGGGCCATCTTGGAAATATTGTTGTGTTTCAGCTAAGCCCTTTATTTAATAATGTTTTTGCAAACCCCAAACTTCTTTTCCCAAAAACATTAGAAAAAAAAATTTTTGTTTTCGCCCCAACACCCATTCCCACCCGTATACTGCCACGGTGCCCCCGCGGGTCATCTGCCTCCTTTTTCCTCATCTCCCTTAAACCTTTCCCCCAGCTGCTCCTGCCCCCCCTCTCTTGTCACCCGGGTAGGAAATTCCACTCATTTCACCAGACAATGTTCTGCTCCAATGTCCTCCTCCTCCATTTCAGTCCCGCCCGGACTCATGTGGCCGCGAGATGTAGTCGCCACGTCTCCAGTCCCCTGCCCAGACGATTTTTTAGCATCTGTTCAGGACATGAAGCAGTGGAATGATGTTATTCATCCTGTAGCCCTGGCGACTGAAAAAAAACGTGGCCCCTCGAATGGCCTCAACAAACGGCAGGTGTCACGCATGAGCTGCCACTGGCTAAACATCAAAGTTACACAGGGGAGAAATCTGTCCGCCTGGATCATCAAAAAATAGTTAATGGCCTTTCTCTGTTCATACAGTCGGTCCAACATGTGCGGGCTGGAATTCCAACGGGTGGAAACATCGATATCGAGTGTGTTGGGAGAGGCTGTTCTGCCGCTGCAATCGAGGAGGGTGCTCCTGGCTTTGTAGGAATGGATGAAGTGCATGCACAGTTTCCATGGCCATTTTCAGAATCTTCTGAAGATCGGTGGAAGACTTCAGGCCCCCTTTTTCACAACCAGATTTAACACATGCGCCATGCAGGGCGCATGGACATCCCTCCTCGGTGCAGCGCAGACCCATGTTCCCCCTTTGTCCGTCACCATGGTTCCGATTTGCAGTTGGCGCGGAGAAAGCCACACATCGATTTCTTGCTGCTGACGCGGAGCAGTTCCTCCCCTGTGTGACTTCGTTCGCCGAGGCAAGCCAGGTGTAGAACTGCGTGACAATGCTGTGCCCTACACCATGTGGTATGATGGAGCAGTACTTGTGGAGGCTGGATGGTGGTGGTGGTGGAGGAGTAGGAGGCGGACATTGGTGCAGGAGCCGCAGTTAAAACGTGGGGGGAAAGCAGCGTCTCCTGTCCAATTTGTTGGTGTGCCTGGGCGGGAAAAGCACATTCACCCGTGGGCCTTTAAAGGACATGTACTGGCCCTGACCATAGTTACAGCTCCAGAAATCCGCGCTGCCGTGCACCTTGGAAGAAACCGATAAGCTCAAGGATGGGCCCACCTTCTGTTCTACATATTTATAAAGTGCTGGTATGCCTTTTTGGAAAATAAATTACGGCTTGGAACTCTCCATCTGGGCTGGGCACAACCCAAATTAGTTCTCTGAACGGTGCGAGTCCACCATTTGGAAAGGGAGGACTGCGTACCAACAACTTGGACAGGTGCACGGTCAGCTGCTGCACCTTAGGATGGTTGGACGCATATTGTTGTCTCTTTGAAATCGTCTCGCTGAACAAACTGCTGGCCCCATGAGTAGCGAGGGCAGGAGCATCTGGCCCGGGAGTGATGTCAAAGAGAAACAGCTCCCTTCTGCAGAGGTGGTGGAGCCTTGATGGCTGCAATGGCATGTATGCCACTGGGCGCTGCTGCTGCTGTTGCTGCGGCGGCAGGATGGATCACCACATCTGAGCCACGTTTCTCCCAGGCCACCGGATGGTAACGCTGAATGTGTTGACGCAGGACCGTGGTGCCAACGTTAACTCCCTGGCCACGCTTCACTTTCTGCCACAGATTCTACAATACCCATATTCGGCTCCTCCGGTGTCTTAGCAAAGAACTGCCACACAGCCGAGTAGCTGATTTTTACCGCAAACGCTCAGCACTGAGCTGAGCCCCTGTGCCGCTACTTTCTTGGACCTGCGAAGCGGGTTTTTTTACCACGTGGCCGCTTGGCTCCTGGGCCCCACAATGTGCTATCCTGCTGATCACGGCCACACAACCCATTTCTGGCTGCGCCGCGGCCTGACACGCAAGCCGACGCCCTCTTCTCCTGACGATGATGAAGCCCTTGCCTCACCCAGCTCCCAAGTGTGGTCGGCTACATCATCATCTATTTGTGTTTCATCGTCATTGCTGTCCTCATCACCGGTTTTGGTATGCAGAGGCTGACCGCACACAACATGACCTCCCATGCCACTCTCAACATCTATACTTTGCCGCCTACTGCAAGAAGCAGGGGATATTGGCTCCATTTCTTCGCTGCCAAGTAGCTGCTGACTGCCCTCCTCAAATTGTTCATCCTGCTATATAGTGGCGCTGAGCCCAGACCACATAGTAGATCTCTGGCTGAGGGAAAGCGGATGGGACAGAGGCAGGTTGAGGACAGGTGAGGGCCGCTGACCCGCTTTCCCCGGGGCCCTGCCAACTAAGGGTTTTTGTCTGACGTTCCCCCCGACTCTGGGCTGGGGTTGTCAGATGTCATCTGGGAGGAAGTGGATGACCCAGTCAACCACACAAGCACCATTGGGTTGCTAGTCAGCACACGCCCTCTAGATGACAGCGGCAGTTGTGGCCTCACCGAGTGACCCCTGCTGCGACGTCCCCTTGCTGTGCTGCGGGCCTGGGCCTGGAATTTTGTGCCTCTGTCACTCGCAGGTGAAGAGCTCCCACCCCTCTGTCTGACATACTGTTTGTTTTAAAATGTACAGACACTGTTTGATGAAGATATCTGTATATGATAAATAAAACACCTGTATTTGACTCCAAAAGAACCCACTAAGAAGCTTGGATAACCCTTGGATAAAATTTCGCTCCACAAATGGGCAGGAAAAAATTGACTTGTATGTGCCGTTTAAAAACTTGTGTATTTTACTGAATATAAAAGCACAAAAAGGTCTAACTAACCTTCGGATATGAATTATGCTACAGAATTTCTTCTGTGGCGGTTTAAAAAAAAAGTTTCTTTTACTGAGTACAAATGCAGAAAAACACTTAGTTAACCACTGGATGTAAATTGCGCCAAAGAATTGAGCAACCACAAACTAGCAGCTTTGTAGCGTGTTACAATGGCGTGTTTTTTTACGCTACACAAAAAGAGGAAAACTTGTAATTTAAACCCTTCGCTTGTGAATTATGCTACAGGTAAAAGTCTTTTTGGCGGTGAAAAAGACGGTTTATTTTAATCACCACAAAAGCAGAACAACGCTTAATTAACCCCTGGATGTAAATTGCGCCAAAGAATTGAGCAACCACAAACTAGCAGCTTTGTAGCTAGTGACAATGGCGTGTTTTTTATGCTACACAAAAAGAGGAAAACTTGTAATTAACCTTCGCTTGTGAATTATGCTATAGGAAAAATGTCTTTTTTGGCTGTGAAAAAGACGGTTTATTTTAATCACCACAACAGCAGAACAACGCTTAATTAACCCCTGGATGTAAAATGCGGCAAGCAATTGAGCAATCGTTACAATGACGTGTTATTTACGCTTCACAAAAAGAGGAAAATTTGTAATTAACCTTCGCTTGTGAATTATGCTACAGGAAAAATGTCTTTTTTGGTGGTGAAATAAACGGTTTTTATTTTATCCACCACAGCACCAGAACAACGCTTAATTAACCCCTGGATGTAAACTACGCCAAAGAATTGAGCAACCACAAACTAGCAGCTTTGTAGCGTGTTACAATGGCGTGTTTTTTACGCTACACAAAATGAGGAAACCTTGTCATTAACCTTCACTTGTGAATTATGCTACAGGAAAAATGTATTTTTGGCGGTGAAATAAACGGTTTATTTTAGTCACCACAGCAGCAGAAAAAGCTTAATTAACCCCGGATGTAAATGCCCCCAAAAGAATTGGCAGCCCCAAAAATAAGGGTTTTGTATTGAAAAAATTTGGTTTCTTTAAATGAATACAACGGGAACAGGTTTAGATCACCCTTGGATATTCATGTGCTTGGAATAGCATAAAAAGTTATGCAGCTGCAGTGGACACACCCTGGACTTCAGATCCAAAACCCCAAAAAAATCAAAATGAACGTTAAAGAAGCAATCTCTGAGACAAGTGTGGGCACCCCCCCAAAAAACGCTGTTAAAAATCAGTTCTTAGAAAGAGCTATGTGAAGGGAAAGAGGTTTGAAAATAAAACTGCATTGCTTATTAACTGTGAATCCCCAAATTTTTCTTGTGTGTTTTCCCCCTGATTAACCAACTAATTTCTTGTAAGATTTCCCAATTTTGCACATAAAGAAGGTTTTTTCTCCTTAAAGGGCATCTCGCTAAAATGGGCATAGTGCAGGACTGACATCCGGTACGGCTTCCCAAGGAGTAACCTGCTTATCAGTTCTCTGTCGAAGAAAAACCCTTAAACAAGGAAAGTCACTGAAAGGGGATGA
>JAODAL010051313.1:0-26758 GCA_025379985.1 Phyllomedusa bahiana
TAATTTAGGGGGTTTTTCTGGAGGGACTGCATTAATTTTAAGTCCAGTCTGGAATCTGATTAATTTTATGGTTTTATTCCGAGAACTGACCATCATGAGATGGAAAAACGTGCGTCAAGAAGCATTTGACCATTGGGTTTGTTACCCTTTTTAGGGCTTTTTTTAAATTTAAAAACAAATTTAGCCCCTTTGTTTTATTGATTTATTTAAGCAATTGGCGTTTGTTATAGTACTATTATGCATGATCAACACTTTAAACACTTTACTTGTTTTGGGGATTTTTTTGGCTGCTTTTAATTTTTTTTTTAAAAATTTTTTATGTTTATTTATAAAAATAAATTTAATATATAATTATGCACTGTTTAAACGTCTTTTGTATTTGTTCAACACCCATTTTTATTGTGTTTTTATAAAGTTATAATTAACTTTTTATTTAACTATTCCCCAAAGTAGGACTTTTGTTCCTTTTTTCAATTTTCAAGTTGTTCATGGTATACATATAATTTATATCGGACCTTTAAAATTGGATGAGGTGAGGGAAAAATTCCAGAAGTGCCTTGGGTTCCCCAATTCTTTTGGGAAACATTTCTTTGGGTGGAAATTTGCATGCCCCTCCTTTTGCGGCTTCGAATTTCCCTTTTAATCGTTGGTTGTGAAGCCCGTTGTATGATTTTGTCTTTTGTTTTAAATTGCCTTGCAAAAGTATTTGGCCCCCTTCAACTTTTTTAATCTTTTGCCCCAAATTTTGGTTCAAATATAAAAATATAAAAATTAATTTTTTTGGGGAGGAAAAAACCCCGGGGACAGAATTGTGAAGTGAACGAAATTTTTGGTTTTTTTAAATTTTGTAAAAAAAAAAAGAAAAGTGGGGCGTGCAATATTATTCGATCCCCTTTCTTTTGTGCAGCAAATCATCCCGAAGTTCAGTGGGATCTCTGAAGACTAAATTGTCCCAAAAGACGATGTGGAAAAAATTTAAACCACCTTGGTAATCATTCCGTAAAATGCACCTGCTCCCTGAAAATCCGGGTTCTGTTTAAAGGAGGACTCAGAAAAGGAACACACCCGACAGGTCCATGATTGTTGGGAGAAGTTTTTAAAATGGATTTTTATAAAAAAAAGATTTCAAACTTTAAACACCCCAAAGGGGCATGTGAAACGATCTTTTTGAAAAGGGAAAAGGGGTATCGACCCCTGAAATTACCAAGACCCGGGACCATCAAAGTTTCATCTCAAACAAGGAGAGAGATCAAAGTCGCCCAAAAGGCCCAGATCATCTGGATGAACTTCAGAGTTACAGTGAGGTGGGGGGAAAGGGCTATCCTAGGAAACAATCGCGACCGACAAAACTGGCCCCTTTAGGAAAGAGTGGGAAGAAGAAGCCATTCTCAAAGAATCCCTAAAAAAATCTCCCTTTAAAATTTTCCCCAAACCCCTGGTCGACACCCCAAATGGGAAGAAGGGGCCGCCTGGGGACACCAAACATGTGGAAGAAGGGACTCTGCTCAGATGAAACCAGAATCGAACTTTTTGGCCACAATGCAAAACAATATGTTTAGCGTAAAAGCAACACAGCTCATCCCCCTGAACACACCATCCCCACTGTCACACATGGTGGTGGCAGCAACATGGTTCGGGCTTTTCTTCAGCAGGGACAGGGAAGATGGTTGGAGCCAAATACAGGACCATCCTGGAAGAAAACCTGTTGGAGTCTGCAAAAGACCTCAGACTGGGACAGATATTTATCTTCCAACAAGACAATGATCCCGAACATAAAGCAAAATCTACAATGGAAGGTTTACAAATAAACGTATCCAGGTGTTATAATGGCCAAGTCACAGTCCAGACCTGAATCCAATCGAGAATGTGGAAAGAGCTGAAAACTGCTGTTCATAAACGCTCTCCATCCAACCTCACTGAGCTCCAGCTGCTCACAAACGCTCTCCATCCAACCTCACTGAGCTCCAGCTGTTCACAAACGCTCTCGATCCAACCTCTGAGCTCCAACTGCTCACAAGTCTCATCCAAACCCCACCGAGCTCACTGTTCACAAACGCTCTCCATCCAACCTCACGAGCTCCAGCTGCTCACAAACGCTCTCCATCCAACCTCACGAGCTCCAGCTGTTCACAACGCTCTCCATCCAACTCACGTCCACTGCTCACAAAAGCTCTCCATCACCTCACCGAGCTCCAGCTGCTCACAAACGCCTCTATCCAACCTCACTGAGCTCCAGCTGCTCACAAACGCTCTCCATCCAACCTCACTGAGCTCCAGCTGTTTTCCAAGGAATAATGGGCAAGAATTTCAGTCTCTCGATGTGCAAAACTGATAGAGACAGACCCCAAGCGACTTGCAGCTGTAATCACAGCAAAAGGTGGCACTACAAAGTATTAGCTTAAAGGAGTTGTCTCATTATAAGCTTTCAGCCTTCTTCAAAGGCAAAGGAGCAAAGGATTTTTGAATTAAGGGTGTGCTTCTTGTCTGCCTCTTCTCCTCCCTCTTCCCACCTCCCTTCAGCCCACAGACAGCTCTCCTCTGTAACTTCTATTCCGCAGGGGGGGGGGGGGGGGGGTTTGCTGCCAGGGTTAACCCGGTGTGTGCCTGCCTAGCTCTTGCTGCTAGATCAGCTGTATTGTCAGCTCCATGGAGACAGCAGAGAGAGGGCTGATAAGCTGTGATTGCTAATAGCAGAGCAGGGGGATGTAAGTGTTCCTATACCCCCTGCTGTAGAATTCAAATCTCCACATCTCCAGCAACAACAAACAAATCGTGTCAGAACAGACACAGGGCAGCTGGGAAGTGTTACTATACTCAGGATGTGTCACTAATACAGCAGAGCATGAAGCGTTCACATGTCCCCTGATCTGTTCTATTAGTATAGTCACAGCTCCACAGACACATCATGATTATAGTAACACACAGGGTCACTGCTGTCACATCTATTGATCAGCCTCACCTCTGCTCTCCTCAATCTGTGTAGAGAGCAGGAGGAAGCAGGCACACACAGGGTTAATCCAGGCAGCACAGACACAGAAGCCAGAGCCCTCCCCCCCTTCCACTACAGAAGCATCCCTGTATTCTGAAGGTGATGAGTCATCAGACCTGACAGCCAGTGAGATAAAGATCAACAGGTCAGCTGCTATAGAGATTTGAGAAGCTGATGTACTACTACTAACAGGGATAGCTCAAAATCAGTAGGACATTTGTAATGAACATATATTGCAAAGCTGCTTGTTTTTTAAAGATCTTTTAATTAAAACCCAATCATTGTAGCGAGACAATCCCTTTAAGGGGGCCGAATAATTTTGCACACCTCACTTTTCGGCTTTATTTTTTACAAAAGTTTAAAATATCCAATAAATTTTGTGCCACTTCACAATTGTGTCCCACTTGTTGTTGATTCTTCACCAAAAAATAAAAATTTTATATCTTTATGTTTGAAGCCTGAAATGTGGCAAAAGGTTGAAAAGTTCAAGGGGGCTGAATACCTTTGCAAGGCACTGTATATCGGGTTGGCTTTACCCCTTTAAACACTTGCACTTTATTGGGTTCACTGAGCCGTTACCAATTTAATATAAATATGATTTACTTTATGTAATCTACGCACCACTCATTGTGTGGAGACAGGATGTTGCCATATTTTCCTGTATTTCCTCTTTTGATCTGTCATACTTCACAAAATGTGTTAATAAATATAGATTTTATTGTTGCAATGACTCCGTATGAGGAATTTGTTGTCTTCTACATTTTTGATCCACAGAAAAATGGGACATTATTAATGTAGTATACAGGAGTTTAACCTCTTGTACCTATAAACTTCTGGTGTATGCTACTATGTGATTTTTTGCTGAACCAAGGTTGATATGCCATTTTGTACTGAGATACTAATGATGACAGGTCCTATGAGAGAACTCTGTGTTGTTCTATGCACTGCTAGAGACCAGAATCTGCAGGGGCTTGTGTGATGTAGCAAATGTTATTTGTAAGTGTTCAGCTTTGCAGCCATTGGTTAAGAGGTGGGTGGAGTAGATGGGGGACAGGTGAAAAAGTTTATAAATAGGTTTTAGTTAAGTTTAGTGTGGTTCTCCAGAGTTCAGAGTGCTGGGGATTCCTTTGGTCTGAACCTTTGTCAGACCACAGAAGAAAATTAAGGGTCCCACTTAACCCTTTGAAGCCTGGGCCCATTCCTGACTGCAACTGGGAAGGCCCATTGCCCTGTTTATTGGCCATGAATCTCAGCAACAGATTATAAGGACTATGTGGAAGGAGTTGCTGACTAGTGACAGAAGGAGGATCCCGTGGACAGGTACACTAGGGAGGTGTGCACAAAAGGTAGCACATAGGAAGTCTCCCGCTGGTCTACCGCCCAGACTGGTGTCCAGATTTGCCTTTGGCCTGGCGCATCTAGATCCAGTTCTCCTGGAGTTTCTCTGCTATCCCCTTGAAGTCCATCTGGAAATATTAAGGATGTCAGTTCTCTTTGAGTTTGCGAACTCCTTGCAGTACCAAGACTACGTCCAAATAAGGGACCATTTTAGAGGGGAACCTCTGATGCCTGCTAGCTGCAACACAGGCATAGTAAATGTACTGGAAAGAGAGATGCCATGTTGTAGATCTTGCCAATAAATAAAAGGGTCAATTGATGCTTGTTGCCAACCTTTAACACTTCGTCTGCCTCCTGCTTCCTGCACCAACATCATATTCGCCTCTCTACAACACCACAACATCCATACAGCAGGAAATGGCCACCGCCATCATGAAGTGTGTCCCTGGGGGTAAGAACTCCATCAAACAGTAGGTACCCCACCCAGTAACTATTTTGGTCCTGGAACGGGCTATGAGAGGTATGATTGGAGTTGCAGCTGCCGTGACAACCCAGAGTGAGTGTGACTACAACTACGACTCTTCTAATCCTCTCCTCTGCCCCCCCACTCCAGTCGATTACATTTACTGTAAAGCACAGACTTACTGCTCGATGGCTGGAGAAATAACTATTCCTAGTAGGAGGCAATAACAGGTGCAACTCACTAATGAATAAGTGCTCACAACGACATCCACTAGGAGGTAAACTGTGCAGTAAAATAATTGAACATTGGATAAGTAAAAGTTCACACCAGTATGCAGAAAAGTCACAGTACAATATAGGGGAGATTGCTTAAATGCAAAAATACTGATAAACAACCACTAAAATGCCTATTATTTATGAGGGGTGGTTGCTAGTATAACAATTGCATATACTGTAGATAAGGTTTCTAATTGTGCCAGTTATATGGTTATGTGTGGTGTACCATGCTGGTTTTAATCCAATTGATTATACCCTTACTATTTGATTGAGTTGTCCAGCATATTTCAAGTGTCCAACACAAAATACTGATACCCTCTGCTCCCCAGTAGGGCACCTGCCATACTGTCGACCTACCTATGCCTCTATACAATAGTTTGCGGTAGGTAAACTAGATTACAAAACTGGATTCTCAAAACTGAACTTGGAGTAGTGTTCTGAAGCTCTAATTAGTCCTCAGCGGGGTAAACTAAACCTGTAGTTGTCCAGTGCAGATTGTTTATAATATAGTCAAGTTATTACAGAGGAGGCCAAAGGCTCATTGGTTGGATGGCATTAAGAATAACACAGTAATGAACATATAGCAACTGGAAAAAGCTGTGGGAAAAGTATGGTGAGAGCTGACCAACAGAGTATTCAAGGGTGAGACATAACTGATTGGATAGAAGTATTACAGAGGACACTGTACCTTATGGAGAACCCATACCAAAGCAACTGGAGTTTCTAGTTCATAATACATGTAATTGTGCACAACCAGTGCACATAGCAATGCAATGTAGAATAGCTTTAAGTCTGAAAAATCCCTATACAAGTGAAATGGACAATGGTGAAGTTCGGAGAAAAGTGAAAACAAACACATTATACAAAATGCATTTTCAGATATCAATATTACATTGACTTTGTATCAGCCTTTTATATTATAATTTCCAATCTATGAGATCAGCAATCATGCCAAATCAATTAAATGAAAGCTTATTACGCTTCTACTAAACCCCTATTACAGTATGAATTAAATTGGAATGACATACTTGGTGTGTATGTCTGTCTAGGGAAAGGCTATGAATATGATCAGTTAAATTATTCGAAGAAATGTGTGTTAAACAAAAGAAAGTGTAGCCTGCTGCCGAGCTCAATTATTCCCGCCTGTATCTCAGCCAAAAAAGCAGAATCTTGTTAAACTAGTGACTTGCATACCAGTCTCCCTGTAAATCAGCACAGTTTATGCCAAGTCAGACTATACAAAGACTCTGACACACCAAGAATGGAAGAATTGACAGACACACCGCCAGAATTTATTATATTTCATTTGTGTCTTCTTTACTAGATGGCACTTATCTGCCCAAGCTGTGCTGCTCCACATAGCTCATCTGCTATCGAAGGAGTGAAAGACACAGATGGGTGAAAAATCTAATCTTTTGAATTTCAGCTCTATGGATTCTGCAAAAAATTTCACAAAAACCTACCAGCTGCAGGAGCTGCCTATGCCACTAGAAAGGGAGACCCTGTGCTAAGACATGCCAGCCCGTGCCATCGCTATGGAGGGTGAGGTTACAGACCCAAAGGGCAAAACCTATCAAGAAAGCAGAATTATAAAATAGTATGGTGCTGTGATTATTTCTTATCATTTCAAAGACATGTTCATACTCAATGTCAGTCTGGGGTTTCTTTAACTATGCAATCGTCTTTGTGGTGTCATTTTGGTGACAAACATATATCTTGAAGGGGATGTCCAGTCTTATAAGATTAGTGTTAAATAGGGTCAGGATGGGGGAAAAAAAAGAGTAACACTTACTTCGAAGGCCCCCACTGCAGCAACTCCAAAGCTCCCTGGGATCCACTCTGCATCACTTGCTGGCTCTTGTCCCAACACAAAGGAAAGGTTCATGCTCCATTAATTTATGAATGGAAGAAGCCAGAAGTGTGGACCTCAGGGTACTTCGAAGCTGCAGTGGCAGGGGACAGGGTGGTAAGTAACCCTCAGTGTCAATGTTTTCCAACTCTACCCCCATGTACTTATAATTACGTCAAATTATAATTGTACTAAATTATATCAAACTGGATAACACCTTAAAGAGCTTGTCTAGTGGAAAAAAAAGTATGCTCTACATCAGTGGTGGGCAAATAATTTTCCTATGGGGCCGCATGAGAAAGTAGGATGGTTTTAGAGGGCCGGACTCATATAACACAAAAAACAAAACATAGGGCGAACGAGGCATAAAAATGTTTTTGGGATTTATTTTTGTGGAAACTTACTCTGTACCCTCATTAAAGCAGGTATATGTAGCTCCCCTCAGTAACGCAGATATATAGATCTGTCCCCTCATTAAGTCAGTGATATAGATATAAGTCCCCTCAGCCAAGCAGGTATATAGATATATGTCCCCTCTGTCGGTCAGTTAAATAGTTATGTCCCCTCAGGCAGGTATATATAGCTCCCCTCAGTCAGGCAGGTATATAGATATATGTCCAATCAGTAAGGCAGGTATATAGATAGTTCGTTTATTACATTTTCTTTTGCCTTCCTAAAGTTCTAAAGGAAGCTCAGTATCTCTGCATGTTTTAACAGACAGGAAACAGCTCTGTGTCCAGCCCAGGAGATCAGGTGACAGGGGTGTGGCATTTTCTCAGGGCAGTCTTTGAATCCACAACTTGGCTCTGCCTCCCCAGCCTATCAACATGAGAGAAGAAATTGGGGGCGTGCACTGAGATTGAAGTTGTAAAAAAGAAAAAGGACACAAACAGCAGAGGATTTTGGGGCTTGTAATTTTACAGAGCAAAGGGAAACAGCTTTTAAACAGGAAATGTGACTGCTTGGCTTCGGGGAAGAGAGACTACATACAGCTTAGGAAAAGCACAATTTACACAGAAAACATCACATGGAGATGAATAAAGAGTCAGGCAAATCATTTGAGACTTGTTTTTTCTTTGTATCTCTGAACAACCCCTTCAAGAACTATTAAGTAGAAGGGTAAAAAATAATATTACCTCACACAGTTGATTTGGTTCTAGCACTGTATTCCTTATGCTATCAACTAGTAGTTCAGTTTGATAGGCACACGTGTGATTTTCTTACTATATGGCTGGTAATTTACTGTAATTAACTTGCTGGCTAATTGATCTTTTCAATTTAAAGGCGTTAATTGATCTGTTCACTTAAACTTAATGATTGTAATTTGGTAAATTTGCTCCTGGGCAGATCGCACAACATGTATATCAAACCTTTCTTTACAATACATTTGCCATACATGACAAAGGGCAAATGATGACCTATGGTAATCTAAGTTAGGTTTAGTGAAACTGTGAATTCAACAGTGTGCTCTTCATTCCTTTCTATGGGAGTTCTCAGTACAGGTGAGCAGTGAATTCCATGAAAATTAGTACACAAGTATAACCTACTATGGTGGAGCTCGGTCCTAACACACATTGATGGCAAATTCTATTGATATACCTTCAATGTGTGGATATTGAGGCTTCTAAAGTCTCCTTAACCCTCGTTGTGCGGTATCCAAATTAAATCAGAAGTATATATGCCTATACATAGAAAGAATGGAGAAACATCCAAAATACCTGTGCATCCTTTCTTGTTTTTTAAAAAGTTAGGCACCAGTTTTTATAACCTCTGTTTTAAGGTGTATCATGTGCAAATAGACAGTATGGGCGACATGTATGAAGCTCGTCACGTCGGAGCGCAAGTTTTCGAGTGCTCGAACGTGAAAGCTGCACCTCATGTATGTCGCCGCCCGAGGTGCGCTCATACATGCAGTGTAAAGTCCACCGCGCCTCGCCAGTGTGTGAGGCGCAGTGCGGCGCTGTACATGGCAGAAAACAAATGATAACACTCATTAAGTTCTACCGATCTCTATATAAAATGAACAATAATATGGGGGTA
This sequence comes from Phyllomedusa bahiana, assembly GCA_025379985.1. Classification (NCBI taxonomy): domain Eukaryota; kingdom Metazoa; phylum Chordata; class Amphibia; order Anura; family Hylidae; genus Phyllomedusa; species Phyllomedusa bahiana. The sequence goes on from JAODAL010051313.1 coordinate 8,955, forward strand.
ACGAAAACAAATAAATATGATTCAATGAATTAATTTTTATTTCTTTATTTTCGTTACACCCATATTATTGTTCATTGACTAACGAAAATAAAGAAATAAAAATTAACTCATTGAATTCATTTTTATTTCTTTATTTTCATTACACCCATATTATTGATCATTTTATATACACATCGGTACAACTTAATGAGTGTTATCATTTGATTTCTGCCATGTACAGTTTTATTATAGATTACATTAGAAAACCCATAAGAGCGTCACTCGCTCTCCCATTGGCCCAAATAACTGCCCAAATTTCCAAGATCCTAATTCCTGATGTTGCACCGTTCTAGATTTTTGGAAAGTGATTTTTTTATGTTTTTTTTTACGAAGGTTTGAGCTCTTTTTCTGATAATTTTTTATACCTAATAAAAGCGATTTTTTAGGAATCATACTCCATGCTTAACGGAGCTGAGAGCTGAGATGGATTTCTTTTGCGATCTTCTATATGTTTCCTCTCATGTTACGTTCTTACTTCACTTCGCCTCCTCCGGCTCGTTTAGACCAACTTCAACCAGGTCTGCCTGTCGGAGCTGACGAGCGCTGCAATGCGCCGCACTTTGCCGATCCGCGATCATACATGCCGCGATCATACATGCCCGACCCAGAACGCCCACACCATGCCCATTGCACGCCCCTTCATGTTAGGCGCATCCGAAAGTGGCGAACACTGCGCTTAACATCGCATCCCTGAGTCCGACAGGGGATTCGGATCAGTGAGCCGCAGTTTTCGCCACAAGACAGGCGCAACTCCCGATCATACATGTCGCCCTATATCTATACTGTACAAACAATATAAACAATATTTAAGCAACACCTCTTTATAACCATACTATAATTGGCTAATTATTAGTTACAATACGGCCTTAATTACTCTTATATTTTGATTATTACGCATGTCAAAATCTTTCATACTATTACGCATGTCAAATATGCTATCTGTGATTCTTGCCCTATATTTCCGCACAAAGCGTGCTTCTATCATGTACCCTCGGCCTTGCTTTAGCGGTTTAACTAAAAACAAGCAGCATTATTTACATATTCACGGCCAGAGTTTTAACAGAGAGAAAGAAAAACTTCATACAAGATGGAGAATTGATTGTCGGCCATTTTTCATGCTTTAAAATTAAAATTTTGCATTGAAAATTGCAAACTGTAATCACCCATATAATCTGTAGGGACTATGCGAAGAACTTAATATCCATAACAGTGTGAAGTGGGAACATCCCTTTGATAGAACAGTAGCGGTGTGCCCCTAAACTACCTTCAGTGGTGGCCAGTGGCAGACGCATACAGAAGATGGTCCATGTGTAAGCATAGTATATGGGCACCTTGCCATCAAAGAGCTCATCATAAAGCACCACTCTTTAACAAAAATTGAAGTGTAAACTATGAGATTTATTAGCTTAGGCCTTTACATGCAATCTAATGGGAAAAAAACTTTTTTGTTTTTGGGGGGAAAAACCCCAATTTTTGGGCCCCCTAAAAAATTTTTCACCGGGGGGAAAGGGGGTGGTGAAAAAAAAATTTGCGCCATTACGGGGGAAAAAGCCCAAAAAAAAAATTCTGAATTTTATTTTTTAATTTTCCTTTTTTTTTTGGAAAAAATTTTAAAACCCTTGCCCATAGGGTGGGGCAAGGGCAAAAACCTTGAAAGTTTTTTTTTTAGGAAAAACAAGTTTGTTTTTTTTTAGAACCCCCTTGGGGTTTCCCTGATCCCTGAATAAAAAGGGCCATGCAAAAAAAAAGGGACCTTATTTCAAAAATTTAATTTATAAACCCCCCGGCGAACGGCCCCGGGGTTTGGGGGGACCCCGGGAACAGGGAGGAAAGATATTTGATTTTTTATTCACCTCAAGACCCCCATGGGGGGAAAATCAAAAGGGCGGGGCATTCCAAATTAAATTGGAAAATGTTAAACCCCCAACAGGCACAAAAAGCAGATTGGGGGGGGGGCCCCTAAGAACCGCGCCCGCGGCCCCCCCTTTTCCCCGCCGGAATTACCGGGAATCTGCTAAACCCCACAATTATAAAGGGGGGGCCCCTCCCCAATACAAGGAGGAATTTGGGGGGGGGCCCCCAGAAGGGGCGACTGGCCGGGCAACACCCGGTGGAAGGATTTTGGGAAAAAATTTTAAAAAATTTCTGGTAGCTATGATTTTACCCAAAATGAAATGCTGTTTTTTTTTTTTAACCATCCCCGTTTTTTTTCTTTTTTTTTTCCAAAATTAAAGCCCGGGGAAAGGTTGGATTTTAATGTAGGGGGGATTAAATATTAGGGTTTTAAAAAAAATTTGGGGGCCCAAAAAACCTTTTGGGGGATTCCCTTTTTTTTTAACTCACTTGTATATTTTTATAAATTTTGGGGATTTTTGGTGAAAAAAAACCCCCCAAAAATTTTTTGGGAAATTTTTTACCCTCTTTTTCTTAAATTGAAAATTTTTTTGTTCATTATTTTTTTTAGCTTTATTAAAAAAAATTACTTTTTAAAGTTTTTTTTTCCCTTTGTTTTGGTTTTAATTCTAAAAAGGGCTAATTCTGGCCCTCCCTGGCTATTAGGGGGGGCCCCATGACCTGGCTAATTCAGGGTTTTCCACCATTTTTCTTTCTTGCTTGTTTTGGGCTTTCACAGGACGGTTTTTTGTTTTTTTTTAAAGTTTTTTTTTTGTCCCGAAAAGTACGCATTAACGCCCCTTTCCCCCTTTTGCCAAAAAGCTCCAAAAAACATCAAAAATGCACCAAAAAGCCTTGTGAAAGAGCTTTATAGTAAGATATTTGCCCATAAAAAACAAATCAGAGCCGATAGCAACCAAACATAGCTCAGCTTTCATTCATATCCTCTAAAGATTTAAAGCTGAGGGGGGTTGGGCAACAAGAACAGTCTTCCTGTTAGGGTATGTTCACACGGTGTATTGCGGTGCGTATAGTACGCGCCACAATAAGCCCTTTTTTTGGAAAAACCTCTGTCAGCGCAATTCCCAAAACACAAAGTATTGTAAGCGTGGGGCGGACGACGCGAAAACCAAGCTCTCCATTGGCGGTATAAAACCAATATGCGGCAAAATATTTTCGAAATGGGGGTTTCCAAAACAAGCCGCGTGACCATACCCTTAGACAGTTTAGATAAATGAGGCTCACCACCGGCCCACATTTACTATTGCTTTGTCAACATTAGACAGCGTTGATGTAGGCAGTCTATAAATGCATCAGATTTATCAAAGTGGCTCATGCTGAGTTATAAGTTTGGCGCACCCTTAAATTTGTCTAGCATTTTAAATTATCTACTAGTTGGCTTATTTTGTATGCCAGAACTTAGGCACCTTTTTGGCGCACCATGTTGTATCGCACCTCTCTGCCAAAGCCAAGTCCCTTTTCATTAAGCCATGCCTGCCATGTCAGAGTGGGTTCAAAAAGTGTGTAAAGTGTCTTTAATAAACCTGCTTGTGACACACGTCACACAACATAGTGCCACTTTTTGGTGCATTTTACAAGACTTTTTTGGCAAAATCACAATAATAAATGTAAGCCGTGTCTGAAAACAGTGTTGTTACATGACTTCTGGATATTCAAACCCCTCCTCCCCCAAAATGACCCAAATACTGTATAAATATTTCTAAATAAATACACTACACTTTTTTATAATTTTTGGTTATGTTTTTCTTAATTTTCAATATCACTATTTATATATATATATTTTAAAAAACTTAAAATGCTGCCACTAAGCCTTAAAATATTCGGACACATAATCTGTAGAGATCATTTCTCCGCAGTCTCCTCATCATCAATGCAGACAGGATTACAGTGAAAGAAGACACCAATGTGTATAGATAACACAGGATCCACCATTCAGAATAGGAGATCGTCACAGCTTGCCTCCTTCCCCTCTCTACACACTGATTTCTTCCCAGGTCACAGAGCATGCCCACAACACTCGCTCATAGAAGTCAATGAGTCATTTCCTTTTCACAGGCTCCTATATTCATGGAGTTCCTGTAAAACATCTCTCTAAGTGCTGTTAAAAACACTGACAAACAGAAAATAAAAACAGCAAAGAAAAAAGAAAATGTATCAGTGTCTTGTTTTAGTTATTAAAGAAAAGTAAAGTTCATATATTCCCTTTAAGAGAGCATGCTCCCCTTAATACATCTGTGCTTCCATATCAGTTCATTACTAGGCAGTTTTGCCGTTCAGAAATCTAGGAAAGTTGTGTGACAAGTAGTGATGAGCGAACCCTAAAAAGAGAAGTTCATTCGAAGTTTGAGTCGAACTTCGAACTCGAACCCAATTTAAGTCAATGGGAGAAGATGTTCGGGTGAATGTTTATACCTATACAGGTGAAGAGAAGCTGTAATTACCATACATAACAGTAAACTGGATATGTGGAACAACTTAGTGAAGAAAATTGGCTCTAAGGCCATGTTCACACGGCTTAAAATGGGCCCTATTTCGGTCCGTAATTACGCGCCGGAGTGCGCAAATTACTGGCTGAAAACGGCCCAGTCATTACGGTAATCCACAGTTCTCATAGAGAACTATGGATTACGTCTCCTCTCCACGCTCGGCGAATCCGCCGGGCGGGGAGATGATTGACATGTGAATTACCAGCGATGTATATGCGCCGCTGGTAATGCAAGTCTATGGGCCGGCGAAGTGCCGGCCCCCCTCTCCCGCCCCCGGCCCCTCGCTCACTCCCCCGGCCCATAGACAATCATTACCAGCGGCGCGTATACATCGCTGAGCGTGGAGAGGAGTCGTAATCCATAGTTCTCTATGAGAACTGTGGATTATCGTAATGACTGGGCCGTTTTCAGCCCGTAATTTGCGCACTCCGGCACGTAATTGCGGACCGAAATACGGCCCATTTTAAGCCGTGTGAACATGGCCTAAGAGTGACAGAAAAAAATTGAAAAAAAAAATTTCTAAAAGCAATCTCTATTTAAAATAGATTTCTTTCTATAGGATATTTGGTAACCATGTGTTATGCAGTAACTGAACTCCCAAAACTGCAAAAGTGAACTTTTGGGCACTGAATATGATTTTATGAGTATGATCTTTATGAGAGCTAGGCGTTATGTGAGCCTGCAAATGCCGCCAAATAACAGCTTCTGGGTGTGGGAAAGATGCAGCCAGCAATACAAAACTCCCTAACTATTGCTGTCTATGATTAACTAAGCTTGCTATACACCCCCCTAACTAATCTAAATAGCAGCTTTTCCTATCAGTAGTAAGCAAATCTTGTGCCTGCAGGCAAGCAAGCAGACAGTACAGTACAGAGAGTGAGCTGAAAATGGCGTTCAGAAGGCAATACAGTGAAATATATATAACATGGTCATGTGATTTTAACAGCCAGTGAGAGCCCTACACCTCAACAATGACGTTTCTGACACTTCTCTGTGCTCTGCACTGGTTGGATGGCCGACAAAAGTGCAGGAAGCAGCTAAAAATTAAACTAAAACTAGCGTGTCAAACGCTCATGTCGAACGCGAACTTTACGCGAACGAACCGTAAAAAGCTCGGATCAGTTCGCGTTCTAAAAAATCAAGAAGTTTGACCCGAACTTTACTTTTCACGAAAGGTTCGATCAACACTAGTTTCATAGTTTGTAAGGCTGAAAAAATACAAGACGTCCATCCAGTTCAGCCTGTTGTGCTAAGGTGTTGATCCAGAGGGAGGCAAAAAACCCCAATGAGGTAGAAGCCAATTGTCCTCATTTTAGGAAAAAATTCCTTCCCGACTCCAATCTGGCAATCGGAAAAATCCCTGGATCAATGAACCCTCTCCAGAATCCTAGATACTATAACTTGTTATATTATTATGCTCCAGAAATGCATCCAAACCCTTTTTGAACTCTGTTATTGAATTCACCATGACAAGTTCCTCTGGCAGAGAGTTCCACAGTCTCACTGCTCTTACAGTAAAGAATCCCTTTCTATGTTTATGTAGAAACTTTCGTTCCTCAAGATGTAAAGGATGCCCCCTTGTTCTAGATACAGTCCTGAGTATAAATAAATATTGGGAGAGATCTCTATATTGACCTTTGATGTATTTAAACATATTTATTATGTTCTCCTGAAGCCGTCTTTTCTCTAAACTAAATAACCCTAATCTTGCTAATATTTGTGGGTATTGTAGTCCACCCAGCCCTTTTATTAGTAACAAGCTGTTTCACAGAGCTCTTTAGGAACAGGTAGAGCTCTATACTCTTATGGAAGTTATTAATAGTCTCTTAGTCTGTGATAATGGTAATAGAGCAGTACATACAATATTCAGATTGACCCTTCGAATGACTGTACATATTACCATAGATGCGACGCCGAGTTCAGTTTATAGCCTTCGCCGTTTGTGTTGTGAAATTGACATTAGTCGCCCGGCGTGCTGCGAGCTCCATAGAGGGCAGCCTTTCAGGTCACTGCTATTATTGCAGCTTGTCGCTTGCTTTACAAAGTGACTCTCAGCCACAATATAATGGTAACAATAACACATGATATGTGCACAGAGGGGCCGCTGCGCTGAGCAATAGAAGATTCAAAAAGTATGAGGCAGCAGAATTTATGAATTCATTTTGACAGCAGTCTTTCTCCTGGGAAGAATAATTGTCAATATGTCTTATTCACAAAGTGCCAACATATAGAGCTAAAGCAGGCAGAGCGCAGGCTGCAAAGTCTAATGACAATGCATATTGATACATAGCCATAGAAAAAGAGGCACACCAGTTCTGAATTATTGGTGTATGAAAGTAGAGAAGGGACATACAGGGACTACATGATTCATGCAGCTATAAAAGAAAAATCTCAAGGTATTTTAGGTGAATAAAATGAATATCTTAGGACCTCATGTATGAAAACTGTCTAGGTCTAAGACTCTTTGTTGCCCATAGCAACCAATCAGAGCTCATTGCAACCAATCAGAGCTCCCCTTTCATTTTTCCAGATCACTATATGAAATGAGAGGGGGCGCTCTGATTGGTTCCTCTGTGCAACAAAGAAAGTCTTGGACCTAGACAGTTTTCATACACGAGGTCCTAAGATATTCATTTTATTTATCTAAAATACCTTGAGATTTTTCTTTTATAGACGCGTGAATCATGATATCCCTATATGTCGTTCACTACCTAGACAGTTTTCATATATGAGACCCTTAGTTCAAATTACAAAAGTATCTTCTGAGGAAAAATAAACTTTTATCATATGTAGATTGATTTGATATAGATAGGAAAATAGATGAGTAAATACATATGATAAATAATAGAGAGATAAAGTGATATATATATATATATATATATATATATATATATATATATATATATATATATATATATATGTTGTGGGGACTAGCGGTCACAGACGCAGGCCCAAACGGGATGGTTGCAACCAATAATATAGGGTTTTATTTTAGAAGCAAACAAAACAGCAAAACAAACAGAAAGTCTTATGTCATAGGCTTACTTCAGCCGTTTAACATGCAGCACAAAACATAAGATATACTTCCAGCATCAAAAGGCACACAGGTTATACTCCACCGTGTGGCAGGTGAAGTCTCTGGAAAGCAGACCTCCTCGGTCTAGTTCAGTGGTCTGAAGCAGGCGTCTTCCTGCTCAGCACCTTCTGGAGAAATGACTCCTGACACCAATCAGCCCCAGGTTGATTCTCTCACCTGGTCTCTTCCTGCACAGGCTTTAAAGGCCTAGGGATACCGGTAAAGCCTGGACCGGAGGGGTGAACAGCCTCCCACCCACGCTACAGCCGTTCCAGTAAAAACAGCCCAATAAAGCTGCACAGCTATACTAAAATACCTAAACATCTAAGTAACCTATGGTTACTTACCTATACTGCTGTTTTTCCCCCACTAAGGTCCGGTTCCCTGGTGGGCCCCACTAGTGCAGTTCTCCTGCTGTCCTTCAGACTTTTGAAAAGGCCGGGATGTACCACTGGACTGGCTTCCCTGGAACTTCCCTACTATTTGTAGCATCCTACCCGGCACATATCTTCCATCCACTATCTTACCTGCTGGTTGCTTACAATGTATATATATATAAATAAATAAATAAATATAATATAATAATATATATATGTGTATATAATATATATATATACATAATATATAATATATTAAATATATATATATATATATTGTATATATATATATATATATATTAATATATAATAAATATATATTATATATATATATATATATATATATATTATATAATAATAGAAATGATAAATAGTTAAATAAATAAATAGATACATACTATACATACATACAGTATGGGTGCATTCACATTCAAAGACCAAGTACCAGTCAGATTTTCCGACCGGTATTTTGTCTTTTTTTGGCACGCAGGGGACGACTTTTGCCGGTTTGCAGATTCAAGCTGTTCCCCTTTGCACCCATATGTGGATGTTCTGCCTGAAAACTGGGCGGAAGAATGAACATGTTCTAAGTTTTTATTATGCCAGCGATGAAAAAAGACCGTCTGTTGGAAAACCTGTGCAGTGGGGACTGTTGCGTGGATTTTCTATTAAAATCAATGTAAAAAGTTGACGGTGGCGTTACAGACGGTTTTCAAATCCGTCTGTAAAACCGACTGAAAAGCTGTTCCATGGAGACAAGCCCTATTTGTCTTTTTATATACTTCTATACTTGTATGTAAACTTCTGGTTTCAACTGTTTCCATCTATCTATCTATCCATCTATCCATCTATCTATCTATCTATCTATCTATCTATCTATCTCTCTCTGTCTCTCTGTCTGTCTGTCTGTCTATCTATTTATCTATCTTTTTGTCCATTGCACATGATACAGTGGAAAAGTACTCAGTGCTGGAATGTAACATTAATCCACAAATAAATTACAAGCTGAATGTGACCTTTCCTGCAGGATTGTATTTATTTCCCTTAAATGTTTCCACATATACTTCCCATCAGTCATTGGACTTTTATTATGTCAGAATCCAGACAGGAAATTCTTCACTTTCCAGAAACATAGACAGAAACCTTTTTAAAAAAAGATTTTCGTTCTAAATGAAGCTGAACATCACAAAGCAAATCCCAAGAAGAAATAGTTAATGCTGAATACTCTTTGGTCTTCTGTGTGTTTCATCATTTGGTTGGTTTAAATCTTGCCAGTTATTCCTCTCTCATTTACAGGTACGCCTGCTTCCTGCGGCACCACAGACTCCAGCAAGTCACTTTATCCACTGCTTTGAGTCACTGTGTTTCCCCCTGTATATTTGTTTAGGTATGATTATATGAAATATAATCATACCTTCTGTTTCTCTATTCACATGCCCTGCTGAGTACAAAAGGGGTAAATTTCCTCATTAGTGAGAGGCACTGTATAGGTGTGTGGAGACTTATAAGCATTTGGTGCTCCACTGAAATTTAAAAGGGTTATCTGGGAGTTTTCATAGAACACTATAAACAGTGTTTACATTGAAAGTAAAGATATTTCACTACCTTCATGTATTTAACTTGCCTCCTTATTCATATATTATAAAATCCACTTTTTGCAATGAAACTTCCTGCTTGTGGAAATGTCAATAGCTCTCCAGCAGCTCTTTCCTACAACTCCCAGAATGCAATGAAGTTGTAATCTAGGACTTTTCTGCGCCCGGCCCCTAAACATCCTACACTGTTCAACCTTGCCCTGTACACCGTTATATCATCATTCTTAGACAAGTACACCTCATGCCATCTCTGCGCCATTTCACTTCCTGGTTGCCTGCAGCAGGTTATGCATAGTACAGTGCACCAATCACATTTTGTAAAAAAACATTCTTTCCTCGTTGATCCAGGGATTTTTCCGATTGCCAGATTGGAGTCGGGAAGGAATTTTTTCTCTAAAATGAGTACAATTGGCTTCTACCTCATAGGAGGTTTTTGCCTTCCTCTGGATCAACACTTTAGCAAAATAGGCTGAACTGGATGGCCGTATGTATGTCTTTTTTCGGCCTAACAAACTATGTAACTATGTAACTATCCTATAATCTATGTAATACATGTAAAAAGATATAATTTGGTTTATATATTTCTATTTAAGTGCTGTACATCCCACACAGCAGGTACACAGCTATCCCATTACTTTAAATCAGATTATTGTGAGGAATGTGGCATCACCCACCTTTCCTATACATTGAATAGCCTATATAGCATCCAAGAAAGATGGTTAATGTCACAAGCACCGCAACAATTAGTTTTTGACCATAATAATGAAGGCATCTAGACTCCAGCAGCTTGCAGTGATAAGTCACTATGTAAACATAGTTATCATTGCAAGTGTGTATGTGCTGACATTAGTGTGTAACTTCCTCCTCCCCTCCAGCTCTGTACTTGCTGTCATGACTACATTCCTCTTGGCAATTCAATATATAATGCAGTTCAGACGTGTTAACGAAGAGTATAACAAAATTTATTGGAAGACTGTAATACAAGTAACAAAATCATGTAGACATACTTGCATATGAATGAGTCTTGTCCATAGTGTGAGCCATAGCGTTCAGTATTGTTCAGCAGCGTGAATCCATGCAGCGCATGTAGCGAGGCAAAGGCAGTCTATCAGGCAGGGCGTAACACACCTGTGAGGCGACGTTTCGAGAGGCGGTGCCTCCCTTTCTCAAGCATGTAAGACATTGTGCAGACTTTACTTATATATCATTAGTTAACCATTTGTTATCCATGCAAAAGTATGTCAACAAACTTAAAAACAGGAAATATTATTAAAAACAAAATCTATAAGATTGAGTAACTCATTAAGACCTTTCGGATTTAAAGTGTCTAATTTATGGATCCAATAAGCTTCCCTACGTAACAGTATTTTTTCAATTGGAATCCCTTCTATGTGTTGCACTTGTTCTAGTATACACCATCGCAACTCTGCTATCCCATGTCGTTTTTCATGGAAATGCTGTGCTAGTGTGCTCTCTCCATACTTTTTTTCTTTAATGTTTGTACTAAAACTGCTATCCTTTTCATTTTTATCTTTGTAGGTACGGATTGTAGAGCGATGTTCATTCAATCTTATTTTTATTGATCGAGTGGTTTGACCCACGTAGCCCATTCCACATGGGCATTTTATTAGATATATAACATTTTTACTGTTACATGTGTGGAAGCCTTTGATGTTGATTGTATATCCCTTTGTTGTGTGGGTAATAGATGGACCCCATATAATAGAGTGACAGTTCTGACAGTTAAGACATTCAAAGGTGCCAGATCGTTGTGAGGACAAAGTTGATTGATGCGTTTCTTTTTTATTTATGTCAGATTTGGTGATAATATTGCCCAGTGTTCTACCTTTTTTGTAAATGAATCTCGGGTACTCTTTGAATAGATGGTTATATTTCAAATCACTGGTAAGAACATGCCAGTGCTTTTTAATAATTCGTTCTATATGTTTACTTTGTGTCCCGTGTTTACTGATAAACATAAATCTATCAGGTTTATCCTTCCTTTTCGGAGCTATGAATTCCTCTCTATTTTTTTCAAAAACTTCAAGACCCATTTTTTCCATCTCTATTCTATTATATCCTCTTTGAACGAATAGTTCTACTATTTTTTCCATCTGTTGTAAATATGTTTGGTTGTCTAAACATATTCGCCTTGCTCTTATAAATTGGCTCTTTGGGATGCATTTAAATACATTGAGGGCATGATGACTTTTTTGTGTAATATATTGTTTTTTTTCCATAGGTTTGGCATATAGTATGGTTTGTAACTTAGCATCTTGATTTTTAATTTCATCGTCCAAATAGTTAGTGGTAGTTTCAGGGATTGTCGCAGTAAATTGAATAAGTCGATGATGGCCAGTCAATTCCTGTATAAAGGGGTGTAGTTGTGCTGGTGTACCTTTCCAAAATATCGATATGTCATTGACATATCTTAGCCAAAGTTTCACTAATGGGTGATTACCTTCTTGAAAAATGTAAGTTTTTTTCAAAGTGAGCCATATAGATGTTTGCATATCCTGATGCTGCAGGAAACCCCATAGAAGTCCCCTGCAGCTGCAGGTAGTGGTGTTGTCCGAACCTAAAATAATTTTTGGTGAGAATAATTTCCAAGAGTGTTAATAGAAAATGAATATCTTGATTAGAAAGTGAAAGGCCTTCGCATAGGGCAGATTTTACGGCTTCCATGCCCTCTTGTAGAGGAATATTAGTGTACAGTGATTTAATATCTAACGTCACTAAATAAGTGATGTCTTTGCAGTCAAAGTCCTGTACTATCTGGAGCAATTGTCCAGTGTCTCTGAGTGATTTCTTATCACGTTTGACATATTTCTGTAAGAAATGGTCAATATAGGTAGCTATGGGCTCAAAGATGGAATTAATCCCGGACACTATTGGGCGTCGGGGAGGGTTACAGGGAGATTTATGAATCTTGGGTGCTAGGTAAAAAATTGGTGTACGAGGATGTTCATTGTAAAGAGTGGTACATATTTGTTGTGAAATGATACCGTTGTCGTGGGCCTCTTCTAGTGTGTTTTTGATGAGGACATTGTATTCTTTGGTAGGATCTTTATCTATTTTTTTTGTACACTTCTAAATCTTGTAATTGCCTATCAGCTTCTTTCATGTAGGTTTCTGTGTCTAATATTACCGTAGCGCAGGGGCGTTGCTAGGGTCCCAAAACATCCGGGGCCCGGGCCCTGTGTTGTGTTTTGCTCAGAAGGGCGGGGTTCACACAGTGTTTTTTACGCCCCATGAACCACGGCATGTGTTTTTACAGAGAAAAAACTGTGGCCAGTGCGTTCCTCTGAAGCTCCCACTAATATTTATTCTCCCCAAAACAGGTAATCGTTGCTCTCAGTGACAGCTATGAGTTACCATAATGTCGGCCCGTACTTTAGGTGCATTGAAGCGCAATTACCCGTCAAAGTACGGACCAACATTACATTGTGTGATCATACACAGCGTATTTGTGGGGTATAGCTGGGCTGTAATGCGCCTAAAGTGCGCCCCCACAAATACGGAAAAATCATAGCAGTGAGGGCTATGATTACCTGTTAACCCTGCACACATAACCCGCCCCTAAAAATAAGTGACCTGCCACTTCATTCAGTGGGAAAGTGAAGATGGATGGGAGGTGGCCGGAGCGCTGCTGAAACTACACGCTGGAGAGCACGTACTTCCAAGAGCAGGCGTATAGCGGTGTGCACAGGTCCGTGCCACCATGCGCTGTGTGAACAGACCTTTAGGGCAGTACACCGTGTGTTTTGGAAGTACATACTGTTCAGCGTGTATTTCCAGGTACGGGGGGAGGGGTGGCGGTCCATTCACTTCCACTATCAGTGCTGTAAGTGACGTCACTTCTCTCCCCCGTTGTGCAATATGTGTGTATTGTACACACGGGAGAGATGAGATGTAATTCATAGCTCTGTGAGAACTATGAATTACAGTAATTGCGGCGCGCATGTCGGGCGTATTGAAGCGCAAATACGGCATGAAATGCGCCCCGCGGTTTACGCAGTGTGAACAGAGCCTTAGTCTGGCTGCAGCAGCTAAAATCATACGTAACCCTGACTAATGACAGGTATAAAAAAAATTATATTCAAATATAATTCATCATCAGGTCATAGTTTACATGTCTAAGGGTATGTTCACATGGCGTAATTGCAGTAATCCACAGCTCTCATAGAGAACTATGGATTACACGTCCTCTCCCCATGCGTACAATACGATCGTATTGTATGCGCGGGGAGATAAGTGACATGTCAATGCATGTCTATGGGGCTGGCAGGCTGTTACCCCCCATCCCCGTGCTTCGAGAAGACGTGTTGATCAGCGCGAGCTCCTGAAGCACACAGTGTATTGCAGCACGTTCTGTACACGTCACAATACACCGTGTGAACATAGCCTAACAGACACACAGGCAGGATTATGTTTTAGTGATGTGAATGAGGTGATATTGTGGATATGTGTGTGTATACACAAATATACATACACACACACAGGGCATACACACATACACATACAGGGCATACATACACACACATACAGTGCATACACACACATACAGTGCATACACACACATACAGAGCATACACACACACGTATACACATTTATACATACACACAGACATCTATACAAACACATACATACACATTTACATACACATACATTCAGTACAGTTCACATTCATGAACATTATTTTGTCTCCCCCTTATTACACTACTTAAAATTATTGTTCGGCACTGAGGCTCCTCACTCACTTCTTGCTGGTCTGGTCCTGGGCGAGATAAGCGCACAGCAGGGGGTGAAGACCTCTCACGGCTGGACAGCGCGCTGCTTCCTGACTCCCTTCACAGTGTGAGCAGGCGGCGCCCCCTCCTCCCTCCTCAGCTCCCGTCCCGAGCAGTCGCCCTCCCGCTCGCTGCCTGCACATAGCTGCTGCTGCTCTGAATTGTATGAGCGTCCAGGGGACGCACACACAGTGGAATAGCTTGTCGGCTCTACAGGTCACAGTAATGACCTGGAACCGGACGTTCTGAGACTCGGGGCACAGGGAGTCTGGTCCGGGGCTTGTGCCCCGAACAAACCTACCTAGCGACGCCCCTGCCGTAGCGCCACCCTTATCGGCCTTTTTTATTGTGATAGATTTATCCTCCCTTAATTCTTTTATAGCTTGTCATTCTTGATGGTTGAGATTTTTTATATTATCTCTAGGTTTTTTCTGATGTTGATTTTTATTGAATATGGCCTCTACATCTTTTTTGACTAATTATTGAAATGTATCTAATGTGTGGTTGTCAATTACGGGATCGAATTGACTTTTTTTAATTAAGCGCTTAGATATATTTTGCTGCTCATTATAAGTTTTTTTATTTTCCCCAAAATTTTGCAATTGGCAACAAGTACTCTCTAGACCTAATATATCTCACGATACAACATTTACAAATGGTGATTAATAACATAAAAGGTGAAATCAAAACCTTGGAAGATAACTTCAAACAATCTACAACTTTAGAGACATTTGAACGAGTTAAGGAAGAGTTAAAAAATAACATCGATAAATTACAAGCTCAACTCTTACAAAATAAGCTCAAGAAATTTGAGCGAGACACTCGCGATTACCAGCTTAACCGAATCTATACTTGGGCGGAAGACCGAGTACGACATAGAACAAACAATCGCAAGCAAGGAACCAATAGATCTAGAGATACAAGTGAAGCCTGTTCATCCAGTTCAGACGATGTGTTCTCTAACAGAATGCAATTAAGATCGAGCAACAAACAAGATGATTTTTTAGAAAAACAAACCACACAAGAAACAATCGTGGCAACAGCTGTGGAAGAGGGTCCAATACAAAAGGATGAGGAAAAGCAAAAAGAAGGACTTAGACCATCTGTTTCACAACATTTCTTCCAGACCTCTATCTATCCATCAGATGTCCATCCTGGATAAAGGACTTAATTTTATACCAACTGTGGACAATGATATGTTTAATTTCAATATAGACCTACATAGAATGTGTAGATCCATCAGATTAAAAATGTTTTTTTGGGAAAATAAAAAAACTTATAATGAGCAGCAAAATATATCTAAGCGCTTAATTAAAAAAAGTCAATTCGATCCCGTAATTGACAACTACACAGTAGATACATTTCAACAATTAGTCAAAAAAGATTTAGAGGCCATATTCAATAAAAATCAACATCAGTAAAAACCTAGAGATAAAATAAAAAATCTCAACCATCAAGAATGGCAAGCTATAAAAGAATTAAGGGAGAATAAATCTATCACAATAAAAAAGGCCGATAAGGGTGGTGCTACGGTAATATTAGACACAGAAATATACATGAAAGAAGCTGATAGGCAATTACAAGATTTAGAAGTGTACAAAAAAATAGATAAAGATCCTACCAAAGAATAAAATGTCCTCATCAAAAACACACTAGAAGAGGCCCGCGACAATGGTATCATTTCACAACAAATATGTACCACTCTTTACAATGAACATCCTCGTACACCAATTTTTTACCTAGTACCCAAGATCCATAAATCTCCCTGTAACACTTCCGGACGTCCACGAGTGTCCGGGATTAATTCCATCTGTGAGCCTATAGCTACCTATATTGACCATTTCTTACAGAAATATGTCAAACGTGATAAGAAATACATCAGAGACCACTGGACAATTGCTCCAGATATTACAGGACTTTGACTGCAAAGACATCACTTATTTAGAGACGTTAGATATTAAATCACTGTACACTAATATTCCTCTACAAGAGGACATGGAAGCCGTAAAATCTGCCCTATGCGAAGGCCTTTCACTTTCCAATCAAGATATTAATTTTTTATTAATTCTCTTGGAAATCATTCTCACCAAAAATTATTGTAGATTTGGACAACAGCATTACCTGCAGCTGCAGGGGACTTCTATTGGGTCTCCTGCAGCATCAGGATATGCAAATATCTATATGGCTCACTTTGAAAAAAACTTACATTTTTCAAGAAGGTAATCACCCATTAGTGAAACTTTGGCTAAGATATGTCGATGACATATTGATATTTTGGAAAGGTACACAAGAACAACTAAACACCTTTGTACAGGAATTGAATGGCCATCATCGACTTATTCAATTTACTGCTACAATACATGAAAATACCATTAACTATTTGGACGTTGAAATTAAAAATCAAGATGCTAAGTTACAAACCATACTATATACCAAACGTATGGAAAAAAACAACATATTACACAAAAAAAGTCATCATGCCCCCAATGTATTCAAAGGCACCCCAAAGAGCCAATTTATAATAGCAAGGCGAATATGTTCAGACAACCAAACATATTTACAACAGATGGAAAAAATAGTAGAAAAATTCGATCAAATAGTATAAAATATAATAGAAAAGGAAAAAATGGATCTTGAAGTTTTTGAAAAAAATAGAGAGGAATTCATAGCTCCGAAAAAGAAGGATAAACCTGATAGATTCATGTTATCAGTAAATATGGGACTCAAAGCAAACATATAGAACGAATAATCAAAAAGCACTGGTATGTCCTTACAAGTGATTTGAAATATAACCATCTATTCAAAGAGTATCCGAGATTCATCTATAAATAAGGTAGAACACTTGGCAACATCATCACTAAATCTGATATAAATAAAAAAGAAATGCATCAATTAACTGTCTTCACAACGATCTGGCACCTTTGAATGTCTTAACTGCTAGAGCTGTCATTCTATTATATGGGGTCCATCTATTACCCACACAACAAAGGGATATACAATCAACATCAAAGGCTTCCACACATGTAACAGAAAAAACGTTATATATCTAATAAAATGCCGTGTGGAATGGGCTATGTGGGTCAAAACCACTCGATCAATAAAAATAAGATTGAATGAACATCGCTCTACAATCCGTACATACAAAGATAAAATTGAGAAAGATAGCAGTTCTAGTACAAATAATAAAGAAAGAAAGTACGGAGAGAGCACATTAGCACGACATTTCCATGAAAAACGACATGAGATAGCAGAGTTGCGATGGTGCATACTAGAACAAGTGCAACATATAGAAGGGATCCCAATTGAAAAAATACTGTTACGTAGTGAAGCTTTTTGGATCCATAAATTAGACACCTTAAACCGAAAGGTCTTAATGAGTTACTCAATCTTATAGATTTTGTTTTTAATAATATTTCCTGTTTTTAAGTTTGTTGACATACTTTTGCATTGATAACAAATGGTTAACTAATGATATATAAGTAAAGTCTGCACAATGTCTTACATGCTTGAGAAAGGGAGGCACCCC
>JAODAL010051314.1:0-26757 GCA_025379985.1 Phyllomedusa bahiana
GCTTTTGAATTGGACCCCTTGGGCCTCTGGTTTTTGTTTTTAAAAAAAAGCAAGGACAAATTTTCTACTCTCTCCAAACGACACCAATAATATTTCCCCCCCAGGGCCCTATGAAACCTGAGGGCCACGTCTCTCCCCTTTTTAAAAACTTTTTCCCCTCCAACGGGCCCCCCTTACCTGACAACCCCTTGGGGGGGAATGCAGCAGTTCCCCCTTGGAAAACAAGTCGGGGGGCCCCCCTTCTCCTCAGTCGAGCTCCACCCCTCGAGCTTGCTGATTGGCTCCCCAGCTCCTCCTGACCACAGCACACTACATACACAGGCCCAAACTGCCTGCCCGAACCACCAACTGTTCCCTTGCCATAACCAGGCCATCCTACTCCCTCTTTTCCAATGGTAACCCACCACTGTTAACAACCCAACACAAGTACAACCCCTTAGGGTATGTTCACACGGCGTTTTTGGGTCCGATTTTGGATCTGAAAATAGCATCCAAAAACGCTGCGTCAATCGTGTTGGATGCGTTTTGGCTGCAACAGGATTGCACCCTATACTTTTAAATAGGGTGCCTGCTGTGTCTTTCGGATCAAGAATTGACATGATAATTCGAAAGACACAAGTAAACATGCATCGGCGATCACTCATCTGCTATTTGCTAAATGCGTGTTTTGGTCCCCAAAGACGGATCCCACAACGTATTTAATTTAAAGTATGTACTAAAAACAACCAGCAGGGAAAGTAGGGACGGAAGATATGTCCCTAGTAAAGGGTGGGGCAGGTGGTAGGGAAGTTCCAGGGATGTCAAGGAGGCCGATCCAGTGGTACATCCCGGCCTGCAACGGAGTGGCAGCAGGAGAACTGCACTAGTGGGGCCACTAAGGAACCGGACCTTGGTGGGGGAAAAGACGGAAGTCTAGTTAAGTTACCATAGGTTACTTATAGTTTAATATTTTAGTATAGCTGCTGTGCAGCTTTAATGGGCTGTCTTTTTTCTGAACGGCTGTAGTGTGGTTGGGAGGCTAGTCACACCTCCGGTCCAGGCTTTACTGGTGTTCCTAGGCCTTTAAAGCCTGTACAGGAGGAGACCAGGTGAGAGAGACAACTTGATGCTACCGTATTTCCCCGAAAATAAGACACCCCCGAAAGTAAGACATAGCAGAGATTTTGTTGAATTCCCTAATATAAGGCACCCCCCAAAAATAAGACATAGCGGAAATCATTTCAGAGTGTTGAAGGACCTGTGCAGGGAGGTCTGTGAGTGTGATGTCACCACAGGTCCCGAACATCCCAGGACAGGAGACAGTGTACAAGTGAGTGAGGGATGGGAGGGAGAACAGAGCAATGATACTGGGGGACACACACACACACACACACAGGCAGGCACACATACATACACACACACTGACACACACACACTGACACACACACACTGACACACATCTCACAGGCTGGCTGATGGGTCACGCTGGATCCCTTTCTAGTTCCACAGGTCCCAGCATGTCACATTTGCCTTCTTTAATAATCACTGAAACTCCAAAAATGCCCTTTTACCCCACATATATCCTAGGTTTGTGACTCAAATTTAAAGGGGGTTTTTTGCCAAAATCTCTTTCATACCTCTGACCATTCCCCAGCTCTGTTCTCAAAAGGGGGCCTCGGGGTTTTTTGTTTGAATTGCATATCAGTGACCCAGTAGATACATCACCAGGCCTTTCCTCTCTTAGTCAAAAAAAGGTCTGTTTTAGTAAAAGCATTTGAGTGCTGAGAGGTAAAGTTTTTGCCTCCGGGCACAAGTTTCCAGGTTCAACCCTTTCGGAACCCAAGCCTGTTTTTTTTTTTTTCTCTTTATAAATCACAGCCCCTCATTGGGGTTTCTTTTTATTTATTTGCACTTTTTGACTATTCAAAGGAATAAGGGGACGGGGGTAGAGGACGCACCTGGGTTTAAACATTTCAGTGCCTAGAGAAGGGATGTCTAAACAGTGCGACCAGAACAAGGACTCTCACCCCGGGTCGTATCCCCTGGAGAAGCTGAAAAAAAAGGATCACAAAAAGGACAGCTAAAAAAAAAACGGGGCAAATTTTTAAAAATAATAATGTAAAAATGTTTTTATTTATTTGAAAGTTTCCCCAGTAAATTTTACTTTGTGGCAAAACCCCTTTAAGATATATATACACAACACACAGTATACATGCTATAATTTTAATTTCATGGAAAAAAAAAGACATCCCGAAAAAAGACATAGTGAAAATTTAGGAGCAAAAAAAATATAAAACGCGCAAAATTTTCGGAAACAGGGAAAGAAGTGTTTGGGAGTCCTTTCTCCAGAGGTGCTAGCAGGAAGAGGTACTTCGCGATCACGACCAGCCCTTTTGGGCTGCGACCAAGAGACTTCACCAACCACGGGTGAATACTTTTGTTGACCTGTTTTTGATGCGGCCCTAAGCTACTTGTGTTACAGTTAAACGCTGATAATCTGCACCGAACTGTCTTTTTTTTTTGCCTGTTGTTTGCCCTTTTAAAATAACCCCTTTTTTTGTTGCAACCAACCCTTTGTGCCTTTCCCTGTGACCGCTAACCCCACAGTACACACGGAAAGAACACGCTTGTAACATACCCTTAAGTCCCGGGGCGGACAGGTGGGCCCTGTAAAGACACCCCCAAAATCAATGAAAAAATCACTGATTTGGGTTTTTTTGTCCCTTTTTTCACTTTGTGAATTCCCCTTTTATTTTACCAAATTAAACTTTCCACATTTATAGCAGCCCTGAGTTTCTACCCCAAACCCCCACCTCCTGAGTTTGGGCCCTTGTAAAGAACCTGCCCCACCCTGCCTTGATACTCACCCTTAAGGTAGGTGATTGCTGGATTTTGGGGTAAAATTTTGGCCCAATTAACATTGTCAAAAGTTCCCAATTTAGAGATACTTTTACGACCGCTGTGGCTGCCTGATGGAAATGCCCTATTATAAAATTTAAGGTTCTTAGTGAACATTTTTGATCAAAACTGTAAATGCCCACCTCCCAAGGCAAGGCAACCCCAATTCAGGCGGGAACCCACGCTACATGCTACCTCTTTAGGTGTCTGTTCAGACATCCACACTTCTGAACAGACACCTAGAGAGGTAGCATGTAGCGTGAGTTCCAGGGCCGCCATCAGAAATTTCAGGGCCCCCTACAGCTAAAGCGTCTGGGCCCCCCTGTCAACCCCGCCCCCTGTCAACCCAATTGCCCCGCCCCCACCAACCATGTCCTACAATCCAACCCCAGAAAAAAAAAGAGATGCAATTGCGCCTTTGTCTTTGGACTGAGTTCTTGCTGAATTTCCAGCATACATTTTTATCTATATTGTGTATACAAGGGCCACCCAAATTCCACATTCACCACGATATTCTGCCCAAAACCCAGCACACCAAGACCAATATAACCCAAAACAAAATCCCAATTAATACAATACCACCACATATCCCTATCTATGGTAAATAATACCACTAAAAAATGTTACTGACTAAACCAGTGTACTAAGGCGAAAATTCCCAAATTAACACAACACAATATACAAAGACAAAGTAATACCGCAACATCATCTCCACATATCTCCACTATAGAGATGCAGAATAATGCCAAAATACTGTTACTGAATATAATCCAATCAATAACACCAATTTTTACCACCATACACTGACTATATAGGGGGACATGTATGAAAACTGTCTAGGTCAAAATCTCACTTTGTTGCCCATAGTAACCAATCAGCGTTCCCAGCGTTATTTTTTCAGAGCACTATAAAAAATGAAAGTGGAGCACTGATTGGTTGCTATGGGCAACAAAGAAAGTCCTACATTTAGACAGTTTTCCTACATGTGGCCCATAGTGTCAGATATAAGTGATTACAGTGCAGTTACATTTAGTGACTCACAGATGACATCTGATAAAGTCGTAAACGTTCCCTTTTCTTCTCCATCCGGTCCCGGCCACCATGAGGACTTCTCCCTGCAGAATTCACAATACAAACACCTGAGACTCCTCACTTTATCATAACCCCCAGGGGTACCCACACCCTATGTACAAACTCCCCATCCATAGTGCCCCAAAAAGTAATAATTACCTCTTTGGTGCACTGGTCGTTAGTTTTTATAGAGTCCCTCGTAGGTAGGTACCCAAAGGTATTAGGCCCACCTTTTTGGTAGAGAGAAACTTGAGTGGGGCCCCACATGGAGGATACTTGAGTGGGGCCCCACATGGAGGATACTTGAGTGGGGCCCACTCAAGTTTCCCTACCTCCCCCTGCTGTGTGGGGCTCATTCAAGGGCCTCCTCTCCCTCAGCCGTGTGGGGCTCCACAGGTCCAGTGAGGGGCCACTCAAGGTCCTTGGGATTTGCTGGACCCCGCTCAAGGCCCCTGGGATTTGTGGGACCCTGCAAATCTTAGGGGCCTTGAGCAGGGTCCAGCAAATGCCTGGGGCCTTCAGTTTGGGCCCCACATCCCTGGGGCCTGCAGTGGGGCCCCACAAATCCCAGGGACCTTGAGCGGGGGCCCCCACATCCCTGGGGCCTTCAGTGGGGCCCCCACATCCCTGGGGCCTTCACTGGGGCCCCCACATGCCTGGGGCCTTCACTGGGGCCCCCCCATCCCTGGGGGCCTTCAGTGTGGCCCTCACATCCCTGGGGCCCTTCAGTGCGGCCCTCACATCCCTGGGGCCCTTCAGTGCGGCCCCCACATCCCTGGGGCCCTTCAGTGCGGCCCCCACATCCCTGGGGCCGATCAGTGGGGCTCCACAGGACGTTGAAGGGCCTGCCATAAAAAAAGGGGCCGGCGCTGCAAGTTAAGTTAAACACAATAGGTTTACATTACACAGAAATTTATCTCCTTAAATTCCCGCATCAGCTCCTGCACGAACCGAGCAGTCGGCCCCCCCTCCTCCCTCTGGCTGCCAGGAGATCAGTGACGCCCCGCCCACAGGGCGGGACTCACTGATTACATTAGATGACGTCACTGGCAGCCAGAGGGAGGGGGAGGGGCCGACTGCTCCGTCCATGCGGGAGATGATGCAGAAGTAAGGAAACTCAATCTGTGTAATGTAAACCTATTTTGGGTTTTAAATATAACTTGCAGCGCGGGCCCCCTCCCGACAGCAGATTGATTGATATGGTACAGAGAGCAGACCTACGGTCTAATCTCTGTACCATTACTGTGAAGCAAGGGGGCAGGGCCTGTCGGCGATGGCGGGCCCCCCCTTGCTTCACATTCTGGCCGGGCCCCATACGGCAGTAGGGGTTCTACCCCCCTAATGGCGGCCCTGGTGAGTTCCCACCTGAATTGGAGTCACCTTGCCACGGTAGGTGGGCATTTACAGTTTTGATCAAAAATGGGCACTAAGAACCTCAAATTTTTTCATTTATTTCACATTAGCAGAAATGCTGTTCCAAAAAATCTTATGTCCTCTTTGACTGTTTTTTAGTGTTTCTAGAGTACTGCTAATACTGTATTGTGTTTGCATAGCTTTTGATGCCACAACAGTGTGCATCTATAGGTTTATTCTTCAAAACGGATGTGCTAATCAGATTTTGTATTTTGCCTACTTAATAGAGGTATGATTGATAATATTGGTCTCAGTATACTAGTTTGGTCAATTGGAGAATATAATTTTCTGTGGCTCCCCACTAATGTAAGGCAACGTTAACTAAGGTTATTGGAAAACTTGCAGTTACATAACCTCAACATGACCTACAAGAACGGTTTTACTAGAGGCAAAGCTATGAGACATTAGAACATTACCCCAACATTGTACCTGCTCTCAGCTATTTTCCCAAAACCATAAATGTTTACTTGAAGATTATTAAATGCATCATAAGTGTTTATTAAACAGACGGTGCCTTCACAAATGACAGATTAGGGCCCCGGGAAGAACTGTGTAATCTCCCAAGCGGGCCGATATACAAGAGCCGGTAACTGCTATGGAAGACTTAAGAAATAGCCACAAATTGAACTTATATCACCAGAATAAATACATAGACGTCAATATTTGGAGCACCAGGCAACAATTGCTTCCGTTTTCAGCTTGTGTATAGCTTGCACCATTAGATGCCTTATGGAGCAATTTGGCCACACAGAAAACAATGTTACATAGTTTGTAAGGGTATGTTCATACGGTGTACTTGCGGGCCGCACTTCAGGGCGTAATTGCGCTGCAATACACCCGAAGAACAGCCTGAAATTTATATAAGGAGACGTTTTTCAAGAAAGTAAATGGGGAACAGCACACAGAGCTTTAGAAGTACACGCTGCTATATGCTGGGGTGACACAGTGTGAACATACCCTAAGGCGGGAGAAAGACAGATGTCCATCCAGTTCAGCCTATTATCCTACAGTGTTAATCCAGAGGAGGCAAAAACCCCCATGAGGTAGATACTAATTGTCCTCATTTTAGGGAAAAATTCCTTCCCGGCTCCAGGGATCAGCGCCCCTTCTCCAGAATCACGATCACTTTAAGGCCATGTTCACACGGCTTAAACCAGACATAATTCGGTCCGTAATTACACGCCGGAGTGCGCCTATTTACGGGCTGAAAACGTCCCAGTCATTCGGTAATTCACAGTTCTTATAGAGAACTATGGATTACGTCTCCTCTCCTTGCATGGCGAATCCGCCGCGGTGGGAGATAATTGACAGGTTACTTTCTAGCGGCGTATACGCGCCGCTAGTAATGATTGTCTATGGGCCGGCGAGGTGCCGGCCCCCCGCTCCCGCCCCGCCCCTGTCCACACGGCGTAATTGCGGGGCGTAATTATGTCCCCGCAGTTAAGCCGTGTGAACATAGCCTTACTTGTTATATTATAACACCTAAAAATGTATCCAGACCCTTCTCCAGAATACCGGTCACTGTAACATGTTATAATATTACATCTAGAAATGTATCCAGACCCTTCTCCAGAATCCCGGTCACTATAAGTTGTTGTATTATTACATCTAGAAATGTATCCAGACGCTTCTCCAGAATCCTGGTCACTAGAACTTGTTCTATTATTACCTCTAGAAATGTATCCAGACCCTTCTCCAGAATCCTGGTCACTATTACTTGTTCTATTATTACATCTAGAAATGTTTCCAGACCCTTCTCCAGAATCCCCGTCACTAGAACTTGTTATATTATTACATCTAGAAATGCATCCACACCTTTCTCCAGAATCCTGGACACTATAAATTGTTATATTATTACATCTAGAAATGTATCCAGACCATTCTCCAGAATCCCAGTCACTATAAGTTGTTGTATTATTACATCTAGATATGTATCCAGACGCTTCTCCAGAATCCTGGTCACTAGAACTTGTTCTATTATTACCTCTAGAAATATATCCAGACCCTTCTCCAGAATCCCCGTCACTAGAACTTGTTATATTATTACATCTAGAAATATAGAATAGTGAAGAAATCAGGCGATACCTTTTAGAGGCTAACTGAGTATATTTGATAGTGAAGAAGGGAGCTAGTCCTCTCGAAAGCTCACTATCAATAATACTCATTAGCCTCTAAAAGGTATCGCCTGATTTCTTCACTATTCTACTACTTTCTATGGCTAACACGGTACAACATTATACTACTATCTAGAAATATATCCAGACCCTTCTCCAGAATCCCAGTCACTATAACTTGTTCTATTATTATCTCTAGAAATATATCCAGACCCTTCTCCAGAATCCTGATCACTATAACTTGTTACATTATTACATCTAGAAATGTATGCAGACCCTTCTCCAGAATCCCGGTCACTATAACTTGTTATATTATTACATCTAGAAATGTATCCAGACCCTTCCCCAGAATCCTGGTCATTATAAATTGTTTTATTATTACATCTAGAAATGTATCCAGATGCTTCTCCAGAATCCTGGTCACTATAACTTGTTCTATTATTACCTCGAAATATATCCAAACCCTTCTCCAGAATCCTGTTCACTATAAATTGTTACATTATTACATCTAGAAATGTATCCAGTCCCTTCTCCAGAATCCTGGTCACCATAACTTGTTATATTATTACATCTAGAAATGTATCCAGTCTCTTCTCCAGAATCCCCGTCACTAGAACTTGTTATATTATTACATCTAGAAACATATCCAGAGCCTTCTCCAGAATCCTGGTCACTATAACTGTTATTTATAAAATCCAGAAATGTAAACCAGAGCCTTCTCCAGAAACCTGGTCACATAACTTTTATATTATTTCATCTAGAAATGTATCCAGACCCTTCTCCAGAATCCCAGTCACTATAACTTGTTATATTATTACATTTTAAAATGTATCCAGACCCCTCTCCAGGATCCCGTCACTATAACTTGTTATATTATTACATCTAGAAATATATCCAGACCCTTCTCCAGAATCCCCTGTCACTAGAACTTGTTATATTATTACATCTAGAAATGTATCCAAACCTTTCTCCAGAATCCTGGACACTATAAATTGTTATATTATTACATCTAGAAATGTATCCAGACCATTACCAGAATCCCAGTCACTATAGTTGTTGTATTATTACATCTAGAAATGTATCCAGACGCTTCTCCAGAATCCTGTTCACTATAACTTGTTCTATTATTACCTCTAGAAATATATCCAGACCCTTCTGCAGAATCCCCGTCACTAGAACTTGTTATATTATTACATCTAGAAATGTATCCAGACCCTTCTCCAGAATCCCGGTCACTATAACTTGTTATTTTATTATATCTAGAAATGTATCCAGACCCTTCTCCAGAATCCTGTTCACTATAACTTGTTATTTTATTACATCTAGAAATGTATCCAGACCCTTCTGCAGAATCCTGGTCACTATAACTTTGTGAGAGTTAATGCTAATATGTGTACATGTGTGTTTCCATAAGCTAAAGTTTGTTTATAAGAAAATACCAAGCTTTCCTCCTTATAAGACCATACAGATATCCATTTGAGGACGATGATTGTGCAGAATTGGGGGCATTCAAAATGGCCGCGATTCCTGTATATATCCTGCCAACAAGCGACTGAGTTTCGACTACATGTCCCAAGAAGCACTGACTGATACAACCATAAATTTCATCTTCCTGGCAACTACTTTGAACCAATAGAGAACTTTGTGCTCAACCCCTCCCTATGGACTGTCCCACTGCGCAGGCCCCCAGCCACGCATCCCATATAACTAGTGTGCCCTCGCTGAATAAAGGAGGGAGTGCTTTGGATAAGATTGGACCAGAAGCAACGCTCTGACTTTTTTCTTTCATTGGCCGGCCCTTTGCACTTAGACACTGATTTGGAGTACCGGCGTGGGAACAGGAGATCCATTGTCGCTTTATGACCTTGACAATCTTGGCACCCCAGATGGGACGTGACTAAGGCAGATCCCAGACCCCCGCAGACCCGACGAACGGACTGCGAGTGAAAACCCGGCAGCATCAAATCAAAGGACTGCAGCCTCACGGAGTCACGGAAAAGTTGATACATATTTTATTTATTCTACTGCCGTTGCCATTTTGATGCTGTCTGGTTTTTATTTTGTTGTCCCGGTCTGATCTGTGGGTGGTCATAATAACGTTACTGTAATAGTAAAAGGGGATCTGTCCCATGTCCACGTCCCGAACCATTTGTGAAAGTGAGACTGGTTAAACGGCTGAGTCATTTTGAAGTCACTGAGCCTGTTCCCCCCGGTATGGTTCGTGTAGCAATTGCTAAATATAAGCCCTCGCAGTCTTGAGGAGATAGTGAACTCTTTCCTCTGTTTTACTAAACAGGACAAGGCTCAGGTCTGTTTTAGCAGTTTCGCGGGTCCGGAGGATTAAAAAGCTGAAATCCAATAGGGGAACTTCTGGGAGGTTGGTGAATACCGCGAGGGTACAGCCCTCACAGTAGGTAATTTACTGTGACAGGGGTGAACGGGACTATTGTTTTGGTAGGTTAGGGACATTTATTATTTTGATAGTGTTCGCGAGCTGAGAGGCTGTGACCCGGACACAAGTGGTGGCCACACTTTGTGTAGTATTTACCAGGAAATAGAGGAAAGGGGAGGATATCATCATGTTTAACATGTTTAAACAAGAACATAAGTTACCGCAGAAGCTGAGACTGCCGAGGAAAAGTTGCTCGGAAAGAAGGGAAGAAGTATGGTAAATCATGCTGGGAAAGATGTACAAACTTGTGGGATTGTCTAGAGAGGGACGGCTGAGCCCTCAAAGTGGCAGGAAATCATAGAAGAGTTATCGAGGCAAGTTGTGTGAAAGGGATGGTTAGACATGGCACAGGCTCATTTGAGAGTTGCAAGGGGACTGCAGAAAGAAAAGTTATGTTGAAGTTGGGGGTACTGGGGGTTGTGGGAGCGCTGGAAAGTTTAGGGTTTTACATGAAATGTCCCGATGAGAGTTTGATTCAAAAAGGGCCGCTGTCCCTGTGCCACCGCCCTATAATGGCGCCCGTAAGGTCCGGAAGGGGTGGACCTGTGATGTATGTGGAGAACAAAATCTGGACTGGGTGGAAATTTGTAGAGTCTGTGGTGCTGCCCGAAAATGCCCACAACGGGCGACGCCTGCACTACCCCTGTCCCGGCCCCTATATCCTTTAGTCACCTCCCAGGGGCAGTACTATCAGGGTCCCACCGCCCCCACCGCAGAGAGTGATCAGGGCATGGCCTCAACACCTTTGGCACCGCACCAGGAGCACAAACCTCCCCCACCCCCGGCCGCAGTGTTCGTCCTTGGATCAGAAGAGGATGAGACGCCTGCTTCCAGGCCAACTCAGCCCGGGGGAAGGACCGAAGGTCGCCCCGAGATCTCACCCCATATGGGTGACGGGGACGGGGATCATCCGCTCAGGGATTCGGGGCTGCCAGCCGGGGTCGCCCTTAACTCTTCGGACAGGTGGCACCGGGCAGTGGACTGCTCGGTCCCCAAATCAAGGTTCTCTCAACCCTGTAGCTTTGGAGGCGGACTAAGTATACCAGTCCCCCAACAAGAAGACAGATATGACAATGGGGAACATTGGGAACCCCGAGTGTCCAGAATGTTCAATTCCCCCCGAATTGTTCTGTTCACTGTAGGTCATGGAGACATCCTCACCCACAAAGTAGGAGCGATAGTGAGTCCACAAACACCGCTTAACCAACGCTGGAGGATTGGCTGCGAAGCTCATTAGGAAGGCGGGGCAGCCCGTCCAGGTGGAATGTGCTCGATTCATAGAAAACAAGGGAATTTTAGAATTGGGCTCCGCAGTGGTTACCGGAGCTGAGGAGCTGCCATGTGAAGTCCTAATACACATCGTAGGCCCTGTTTATGACAGCAGGAATCCAGATAATAATGAAGAGATCCTTCGATTCAGCCATCTGGAATGCCCTTAGCGCGCCAGCAGGGTCACCCGAGATGTCATGCCTAAACGTTCCATCTCACTACCTTTGGTTTCAGCCGGTATCTATGGATACCCATTCTAAGAAATGTGTACGCTGCATTTAATGACTATTATGCAAATATCACTGAAGCCCATGATGTTGATTTAGAAGTGATAAGATTGGTGTCCGACAACCCAGGCACCACAGGATTGTTGGTCCAACAAGGTAGGGCATTGGAGATCTTCCCAACGGAGGACAACCACATGCCCCTTCCTCCATCCTCTGCACCGGACAGCCAGCCAGTCCTGAAGACCCCAAAGTTCACCGCCACCTGTACGGTGATGGCCAGAAGAACCGATCCAATAGGCAACCCCCTAATGATTGCATTAAAACCGGGGGCTCAATTTTTCGAAGCCACCCCCAACCCAGCAATCTATGCACAACAGGAAGCATGCTTGCGGCTCTACAGGCAGCTTTTCTCAAAACTCCAGCCCTTGGCTTTCCAGACTACAACCAGCCTTTCAATCTATTTGTTTCAGAGTCAGGTGGACACGCCTCTGGAGTCCTGACTAAAGAACCATTGCTGGGAAACAACGCCCCTTGGGATACTATTCAGCACGTCTGGATCCAGTTGCTCTCGCACAGCGCCCAACTGCTTGAAGGCTGAAAACGCCGCACCGATGATAATGGATAAGACCGCAGACCTCGACCTGGGACAGGATGTAAGAATTAAGGCCCCCCCATGACTTGCTGCTGTCCTACAGCAGACCTTGCCGAAGCATTTGACTCATCAGCGCCATCTACGCTTACAGTGCTCTTTACTACTGCCTTTGAATGTATCTTTTAAGCGGTGCACTGTTCTGAATCCAGCCACTCTTCTTCCACGGCGCAGGGGGGATGAGGATGATGATGACAAAGAAGGAAAGATCATAGACCATGATTGCCTTGAACTACTGGCAGAAGAAATCACATCACCAGCTACAGTGGTGACTGAAGAAATTCCCCAAGCGGATCTCAACCTGTGGACAGATGGTTCAAGATATGCTACTGAAGACGGGACTTTTCATACAGGATTTGCAATAACCACAGAAGATGAAATCCTTATGGCAGAAGCACTGCCCCCGCACTTTTCAGCTCAAATTGCAGAACTACAAGCTCTGGAAGAGGCCTGCAAAATGGCTGAAGGCAAGACTGCAAATATATGGACTGACTCCCCGATATGCCTACGGCATTTGCACACGATTTTGGACTAATCTGGAGAATAGAGGATTCATCACAGCACAGGAAACCCCTGTGAAGCATGCAGTGGCAAATCAATTCCCTACTGTCAGCCCTTGAACTGCCAACCAAGGTAGCAGTCCTGAAAGTCAAGGTCATGGTAAAGCGAAAAGCAGGGAAGCCAGGGGAACCAAACCATAGACCAAGCAGCCAAGAAGCGGCCCTAGGCGCCGTGTCATCCAAGTGGCTGGATCAGGAAGCTACTCCCTTTATTGCAATCACCAGAGCTCAGAATTAGATGTTTATCAAGGAACAGGTACTTTCCTCACCTGCTGAAGACTGGAAACCTGGAATGGCACAACGAGACCGGTTGGTTGAAGAACAACAAACCCGGCCCCTGCCAAGGAGAAACAGCAATGGGGAAAAAAGAAGGAGCTACTGTGCAGGGAAACCTATGGAAATACAATGGACTTGTTTGCCTCTCCTAGGCGAATGTACCCTGCTATTGCGGCATGGCCCCATGGGGCCACTCAAGAGGAAAGAACCAAGCTTGGCCTATGTGTAGAAACTGTACTATGCCCCAGGTATCAGCTCCATGATTGCAGCCTACAATCAAGCTTGTTCAGTCTTTTGCCACCTGCAACCCATCCCCTACAGCTCAAGTTCCCCTGCAGCACTTGGCGAAGCCAAATATCCCTTCCAAAGGATCCAAGTGGACCACATCCCGATGCCAAAGAGTGGAAAATACGAATATGTCTTATTGGCAGTGACAGTTTTCCCGGATGGCCAGAAGCAACCCAGTACCAACATGACCTCCAAAGTAACGGCAAAGAAGTTGATTACTGAAATACTTGTCGATTTTGGGAAACCCTCAGGGGATCGAGTCAGACCAGGGTCCAGCATTCTCTTCCTCGGTTTTCCGAGAATTATGGAACATGTTTAGGGGTAGATTTTGGGCCTCCACACCCGGTACCATCCCCAAAGCTCTGCGAAGGTAGAGAGAATGAATGGTACGCTGAAGAACAAAACTCTTGAAAATGACCAGTGATTCCTCATTACCCTGGACAGAACTTCTCCCAATTGCACTGTACCATATCAGACACACTCCACAGGGAAAACATGGCCCGACCACCTTGAAATTCTGTTTGGTAAACCCCCACCAGTTTTTTGAAATTAGGGAGCAGGAGTTGAGTGAGAGTACTGATAAAACTGTCCAATTTGTGATTGAATTGTCCAAAAGTTGACTAATTTGCATGCAGCCCGTTTCTGCTTCTCTTCCAGAATCTACAGGTGAAATTGTACACAATTCAAACCAGGAGATCGAGTGTATGTGAAAAAGGGGACATCAGAAGAAATTGCCTAGACCCAGATTTGAAGGTCCATTCACAGTGGTTTTGATCACCCCGACTGCGGTCAAACTAGAAGGAAAGCCTACATGGATCCATGCCTCTCACTGCAAAAGGGACCCCACCACTAGATGATGCTCTTGTATATCCTTGCAAGTTGTGTGGGATTCTGGGAGGGAGCAAGAGGGAATACCATATTTTGGGTGGACCAAAGCCGAACAGTTCAGACCTTCTCATTCGACTTCTGTGATATTTTGCCCCAGATCCCAGTTTGTAAAGAAGGGTCCCAATACTATAGAGAAGCTTACAACCAAGGGCAATTCTATTTGTGTGTGACCCGCCCCGGGAATAAAAATTGTAGATACTGGTCCAATGTGGGGTGGAATACAGGTGAAGATTGGGGATATAAACCTAAGGAGGGCAGGGACTGTAAGGATAAAAATGGGAGATCCTTGTTAGTGCGGTTGACGCTAACTAGGGGCCCAATCCAACGTTGGGGTAGTGGTTGCACTCCCAGAAGATGTTACCCCCTCTTGTTGAACATTGAGAACCCAACTCGGATAGATCTGGGTGAATACGTCCTGGGGGCATATATCGGATTTATAAATCCATCGCTAGGCCTCATAGAACTTAAAGATGGGTGTAGGAAAACCAACCACAGCGACCCCCACCGCCCCCCCAAGCGGGAAGGGAGATCTTCAACAAGCTGTAGCAGGGTGTAGTCCCTATCCCTAATATACAATGGAAGATGTCTTCTCCATCGAGAACACAGACATCCCCCAGAAAGAATCTGTGGTTAGAATGGGTCAAATACACTATTAGGCCCACAATCTGACTGTTGGATGTCGGCTTGTGCTGAGCCAACCCACACATGGAAAAACCCCCCCATACCACCTAGTGGATGAAACTAAGCAGACCTGTGTTTTCAAACTACTACAGGAACAAAATAAGACAGGATGTAAAGATTTTTAAACCCCTTTTAAGTTTCAAACCCAAGGTACGCCCTCCAGGAGAGGGGGATGGTATTACCGGCCCAAATTAAAACTTGCTTTTCCCCCAATGATATCAGTCCAAAGATTTTCTCTTGGAATCTTCTCAGAAGGATTTTGTCAGAAAATCTAACCTCAGGTAAACTCTTCAATCACACAGGTATCTTGCTAGATGTCTTCTGGTTGTGTGGAGATGGCAGATTAAGAAGCAGATCAATGGAAAGGTCAATGTACGCTGGTTAAGTTGTCCATAAGACCTTTTAGAGCCGTCCCATGGGATCCGGCTCCCATAGCGACCCTTCCCGAAGGAAAAGGAGAACAATCCAAAACTTTGCTCGATGGGATCCAATGTCTACATCGATGCATAGGGGTCCCTAGGGGGGTCCAGACCAGTTTAAGCCCAAGACCAATAGCAGCAGGGTTTGCCTCTCTTATTCCACAGGTCCAAATCAACAAAAATGTACATTGGATTAATTATATTTATTATAACCAACAGAGGTTTGTCAATTACAGCAGAGTTGGATTCCAAGGTGTCTACGAGGACTAGGCCCCAATACCAATGACCCTGCAGAACCGATTGGCAATAGACATGGTTTTAGCCGAGAAAGGTTTGGGGTTTTGTGGTATGGTAGGAAGGAAAGCTGTACTTACATCCCAGACAACACAGGGGTGAATGGGAAGATTACCGTTGGGCCCTGGGTAAAAATCAGGAATTTATCGAAAAAACTTAAGGAGAATTCAGGAGTGGATACTTCCTGGGCTAATTGGGTTTACGGATTGGACTGGAGGGTGGAAGCAATGGTTACAACAAATTGGTACAATTCAACTGGTTATTCTGGTGGTTTTGGGTGTTTGTTTCTTTGCTGTTGGTGTTCCCCTTTATAAAAATCTACTAGCCAAAATAAGCCTCTCGAGGAACCAGTGGTATGGGTTTTTAATGCAAGAACAGGAACCTCTGATGCATGAAAAAGATAGAAACAATTCCCCCATATCAAGTAAAAAGGGAAAATGCCAAACACAGAATGAATTAATTAATTTAGGGTTAGAACGGAGACCCCCACATCGAAAGGTAGTTTAGTGAGAGGAAGGACAGGGAGTTGTTTGATAGAAATGGCTCTCTGCGAATCCTCAGAAGAAATCCCCAACCCCATCCCCCACGGTGTGAACATAATCCCCTAAATGAGGGGGTGGCCTTTGACTCCTTATCAGGTAGCGTGGAGAGTTTGACGAATTCGGTAAATCTTCTGAGGCATCTCCTGTTGTTGCTGAACCACTTGTGTCTGGTAGGATCTCTTCATCATCGACCTCCTCCGTAGTTGGCTCTGGATCATAGCCCCGAAGCTTTTTAAAATGTGACACGTTTCTAGTGACTTGGCGGTCCTGGTGTTGAGCAGTAACCATGGTACCTTTGACGTTCGTGACCTGGAAGGGTTCTGGATGATAAGGAGATGATAATTTGTCACTGGGTCTCAGCCTTTTAACAAGAACCCAATCTCCCACTTCCAGCCGCTGGCTGTGACGACTGCCCTTATCTGCATATTTCTTTATCCTTTCTTTGGCAGAGGCATCATTGAGAGTCAATGGTGTCTGGACTGAAACTGCCGGGATGTCCGGAAGTTTAATGCGCAAAGGCCTGTTGAAAAGCGCAGTTGCAGGTGGTATTCCTGTAGTGGAGTGTGGGGTGGCTCTGTACTGTCTAAGGAATCGGTGCAGTTCTTGTTGTAAATCCTTGTGTTCCATGGTGGCAATTCTGAGAGTCTTGTTGATGGATTGCATGAAACGTTCAACTTCCCCATTTGCCTGAGGCCAGTAAGGAGTTATTTTTCTGTGGGTGAAGCCAAGATAAGCTGCAAAAGATTGAAAGTCTGCACTATTAAAGGCGGCCCATTGTCGGTTTTCACTGTTTCAGGTATGCCATATGCTGAGAAGATCTTGTCCAGCTTTGGTATAACTGCTCTTGCAGAGGTGGTGGAAACTGGTTCAATGACTGGAAACCTAGAAAATCATCTATGACAACCAGGAAATAGGAATGATCTGGCAAAGTGCAGAAATCGACACTAACAGCAGTCCAAGGACGTTCTGGCAGAGGTGACATTTGCACTGGTGCTCGGCTATGGTCAACTCTAGTTGCTTGACAAGGAATACATGTTTCAATGAGTGCTTCCACTTTTTTGTCTAGTCCTGGAAACCATACTTTCTCTCTAAGCAGTTGCTTTGTTTTTACCACACCTTGATGAGCCTCATGAGCCAGGTCCAGCACTCTGGCTTTAAGCTCCTGCGGAATGACCAGACGACTGTCACGTAATAGCAACTCTGACTCGGAAACTGAGAGTGAATGTCTTGCATTAAAGAAAGCCTGAAAATTTGCTGTATGATCCTGGGAGTGCAGGCGAGCCTCAGCTAGAAAAGAGCTCCAGTTCTTAGATCGTACAGTGTCGATAACTAACTGAAGTAGGGGATCAGACTGCACCGCTTGTTTAACTTCCTTCAAGGTCATTGCTCTTGGTACAGAGTGTGCAACAACGAAATTCACATGCTCCTCGGCTAAAACAGTTGCCGGCAGGTCACCCTTGGCCGATTGCGGTGAAGGATGTCTTGAAAAGTAATCTGCAGGGTTCCCAGCACCTGCCTCATATCTCAAATGAAAACGGTAATTTTGTAGACGGAGCAGTCAACGTTCAACGCCGCGGGGGTGGCTTCGAAGAATTTTATTGAATATAGGAATGAGTGGTTTATGATCACTTATCAAATGTGAACGGACGACCAAAAAGGTAAAGGTGGAAATTGAAGGCATCTCCACACAACAGCAAGGGCTTTCCCTCTCGGTTTTTGGGAATAGCGCAGTTCCGTCTCTGTTAGAGCCTTGCTGCATAGGAGACTGTAGAAATGCTGCCATTATTGGAGACCTGAGTTAGAATGGCGCCGAGGGCCGACAGGACTGGCATCCACAATCAGCTCTGTAGACTTCAGGGGGTCAAAATAGGCCATGACTGTGTCACTAGTTAGACTGTACTTCAGTGTGTCAAATGCTGTTGATGTTCAGCAGTCCATAACAACCGGAGCATCTTTTTTTGTAAGTGTCGTAGGGGTTCAGACACCGTAGCCAGATCGGGTATAAATCGTCCACAGTAAGTAACCAGACCAAGAAAACTCCGAACATCCGATACATTTTGAGGTTGATTTTGCCGAGGAAGGCAGCTATTTTCTGGGGCTACTAAAATGCCTTTTGCAGAAAAATAAAAGCCAAAAAAATTTAACACCCTTGTTGAACTCACATTTTGATGAAATTTACTTAGGTTGTGAAAAGGATGGAAGTCGGAAAGCTTAATGAAAAATTTCAGCTGAATTTGACAATCTGAGTATTTTTACCTACTTCAAAAAAACCAAACAATGTGTGTTTTTGCTAATCTAGGACACCAATTCGGAAAAAAGAAAATTGCCGTAACCGCTCTCCCAAAGGATAAGACAATTTACCATTATCCCCCCTTACTTTGTGCGAAGTGACAACCCCCAAAAATGTAAAAAACTTGTAATCTGCAAATAAAGCCTTTGATGTCTCGGGCCCCAACTGTTATTTTGGTTGAGCCGATTGTTCTCCTTTGTGTTCCATTATATGGCATTGCAGACTGCAGCTGCATCTAAAATTCAATTCCACTGCCAAAAGGGTTCAGATAGATGTTTGACATCTAAATTGGCAAAAACCTATCACTGGCCCCGAACAGGGCCGGGAACTTCCCACCCGTACGGGGAACGGTCATTGGGACACATCACCCGGGAACGTCAGAACCTACTGGCCAGGTAAGAAAACATTTTTATGTTTCTTACGAGGGTTCTGGCCTTCCTTACTGTGATCCCGCCCGTCCCAAAGTACAAAGGGTTGTAAGTTGGCCCTATTTGAAAACAAAGAACCCTGCCGTGGAGTGGATAGATATGGTGAATGTAGAGCTGTTCATTTTTTTCCCAATTGGGGAAGGGAAATGCCTAACTAGACATGTCTGCGCTCTGAAAGGGGGGCATGATCCATGCTTAACCTGGGTAATATGGCAAATTTAAGTGACGTTGTATGTGGGAAGTTGGTAAACCCCTTTTTTATAAGCCCCCGTGACTGTTTCGATTGAACTACCCCTTGCATCCAAAAGGAGGGGTGTATGGTTAAGGGGGAATAACGGAAAAAAAAAAAAGTACAAAAGCGATAGGAAGAAGGTCCAAAACTTTAGAACTTAGTTGTTCAAGAACTTCTAATCCTGACCCCAGTTTTACCTTTTGGATAAGGTTACAGGACAAAGGTGGGGGATACGAGCCCGGGAATAACTTCTCTTAAGAGGAAGAAAAGGGGAAAGGAAAGGAAATTTTTCCCTTGCAAAGCCCTCACAGGAGAGGATACTTTCCCCCCAAAAGGGCATTTAAAGACAAACGGGATGAAAGAATGGGCGGGGGAAGTCAAGCAGTCGTCAAAGGGATAGATAGACCTTACCCACTTGGGAAGATATTGAGGTAAAAAAGGGTCAAAGCAACAAAGGCTGAATCAATTTTGAGGACCTTAGGTATGGAAGGAGAAAGAGCATTGGATCCAATAATGGCGGGAAACAATGGTGAATCTGAGTATGCTATTTTATATCATCTTTTGGAAAAAACACAGACTTTTGTCGTATTACAGTAGGAAGTGGGGTGTGGGTGGAAAGTATGATCTGCTTACCGGGGGAGGGTTTGAAAATAAGCCCCCCCTCATATATACCGGGCAGTGGGGGCCCACCCCAGCCAGGCAGAGTCCGGAAGGGGAGGGTTTAAATTTGGACAACAGAACCCTGATTGGAAAAAACATTTGTTTTGTTGGGGACCCCCTCTCCAACTCAAATGATAAAGAACTGACTTGTTGGCCCCCGTTTCAAATTTGTCCAACAAAAAACCCCGGGGCCACCAGCAGCAGATGGTCAGCCAGAAAACCCCAGACCAAGTAGTCCATATAAGACACAATGATGAGGCCAGGGAAACCCCCCGCCAAGCAGAGTCCCTCATGCAAAAAGTCCGACCCATACAAAACCCCTCCCCCTTTGGACGTATTTAGGACAGATCCAACCAAATTTAAAGGGGGCAACATGGCTTGACTTAATGGACCTGCAGAAAAAAAAGGGACTCCGGGGATGTACCGTATTAGACAAGGCGTTAACCCTTATATGCCCAAGGGGGAGAGGCCCCCAGATCTGAGGAATGGGGGGTCCCCTTTTTAGAACCCCTTTAGACCGGGTGTCAGGGACAACAGACGAACGGGGAACAGGAGTAACCCCCCAAAGGGACCCAAGAGAGTGTACAAGCTTTCTTCTTCAAAGAAGACCTTTGGGCAATGAAAATTTTGACATGACAAAAAAAGGGACCCCCAAGAATGTTTTCTAGGGCATTCATGAGGGCCCCTACGGACTACAACAAATAGATGAAGACAGCGGTCCTGATTGGCGTACTTGGCTGACCGTACCCGACTTCTACAATTAGCAAAGGTTATTGGGGCTGACTTAAAAGGAACCCAAGGCACCCAGGAAGGCAATTTCACCCACCATTTTAAAAAAACCAAAAAAATTAGGTCTCCCTAATTATAACTACCTTTTTCCCTTTACCTCACGAAAGGTTAGGCCATGCTACGGATTTCTTACACAAAGGGACCCAAAAATAGGCCGGTAGCAACATTCCGCCAAACCGATCCAGTAACGCAAGGACCCTCAGTTTGTGTTCTTTGCCGTAGCGGCTGTTGGGGAATTGTTGGAAATGCTCTGAAATAGTGTTAACAACCCCCTTGGAATAAACACTCCACATGATATTTCGGTATTTTGAACCAGGCCCAAACCCAAAAAATACATTTCTAGGGCCCAGAAAATTGCTTACAGTTGCCTCCTGAGCCTCCCAATATTACCTTTTGTCTTTGCACCGGGTTGAATCCAGCTACCTTCTCCCATTGAGGAGCGGGATTAAAACGGGGGGGAATAAGGAGAGGACGTCACCTCCATTGAACAACTGTCTCCAACTAATGGAGGGGAGACAAAAGGGTTTGTTTCACTGTGGATCATCCACTACGGGGTATGGGGAAATGGCAAATTCTTACGGGTAGGCTGTGCCCAAAACATAAACCGTCAAGGCGGGCCGTTTCCCACCTCATGTTTTAGCCAGGAAGCTGAATCACTGCGTCACGAGGCTTTGCAATGCAGGGGGGTAAGGAAGGGAATTTTTTTACACAACTTCCTTCATTTGGGGGCATGTTTTTGTTCCCAAATCTGGAAGGCAGAATTTTCACACAGGGCGGGCACCCCTGAGGGGGCAAGAGGCAGCTAAAGAGCAGCCAGACGGGCAAGAGCACATAGCCCTTGCAAAAGGAAAACGGGCCCCCTGAATCCCCACAGGGGCTCTAAAGACTTTCCAGAATCGGGCCCCTAAAGGGAAAGAGAGGAACCTCGGGGGTGAAGCGGGGTGCCAGCCTAAGCGATGGGCGGGGGGGGATGGGAAGGCTCTGCCTCCCCCGAGTGGTTTCCCCAGATGGCCCCCTTAGCCACCTGCCCACTCATTTGGGAAAAGAAGCCATGATAAATTTTATCAAAAAGTGGATATTATGGTATTTCCACTACAGCCAAAGGGTACTGCTCCTCTTCCCAACGTTCTTGAAAATTCCTGGACGGTGTTAAGAACCCCTTCAATTTTTCCCCCAAAAAACCATTGTATCCCTTTTCAGTGAGTGAGAAGAACTACATACAGCCCCAAAATTTTTGGGGACCATGAGTTATTATCTGCATAATGTTCTCATTTGGCCCAAGCCTCCCCCCTTTTGCTAAAGCCACACAAAGGGCCACCGCAAAAAAACTAAGACCGAAGTCTTTTTCGATATGGCCTTTCCGAAGTAATTGAATCAGACCGAGGAACCTTTTACGGGGAGAGATTATGAAAGCAGCATAGATGCTGGGGATTACACAACCCTTCCATACCCCTCCCCTCCCCAATCTTCGGGGAAGGGGGAAAGACCAGGGGGACTTTGAAACTAAAAAATTCAAAAGGCAATTCGGGAATTGAAAAAACCCAGGGACAGAATTTTTGCCTTTGGGATTTTTCTCGATTAGGTAATCAACCCCCCTTAGGATTATCACCCTATGAAATTCTATTTGGGAGTGCACCGGGTTTGGGTTTATTTTTTCCAAGCCCCCAACTGCAATTGATTCATGACTTATATTGCAGGCCCTTTGCAAAAATATTTGAATAAGGTGCATAATTTTGTATTTTCTTCCCATTCCAAAACCGGATGCGACATGGGTACATATGATCTCAACCAAAACATGTAATGCAAAAGAAACATTCTGGGGGAACTTGGGAAACATATTTGAAGGTCCCTTCCCAAAGGGTTACTTTACTGTCTTCAAAACGGAAGGAAAACCCAATGGATAAGCCGTCATTGTTAAGCGGTTTTAAGACAAAAAGAGAAAAGGGATGCCGGGGATCTTCTGGTTTTGACCCCCGTAGGGGAGGGTGGAAAGGCTGAATATGATAACTAGAGAAAAAAAGCAATTACACATCACAAAGCATTAGCAATACCCTAACGTTCTGAAGCTGGATAGCCTGACT
Source organism: Phyllomedusa bahiana (assembly GCA_025379985.1). Taxonomy (NCBI): domain Eukaryota; kingdom Metazoa; phylum Chordata; class Amphibia; order Anura; family Hylidae; genus Phyllomedusa; species Phyllomedusa bahiana. The sequence continues at coordinate 22,501 of JAODAL010051314.1, forward strand.
CTCCCTTACTGTGCCAGTATACCAGATACTTTGTTCCCAGTAACAGTGAAAGAAATAATGATACTAAGTTAAGAAAAGGGTGTGGAACAATCATTCTTCTTTTTACTACAGTATATGTTGGGTTTTAAAAGGGTTATGTTTGCAGTATTAAAATTATGTTTAAAAGTGAAAGAACAATAAGGGTTTCTGACGGGGAAATATTATTTGAATAAAACCTGTTTATTTTTTCATTTCTCTTATGTAACTCATTGTTATCCCGATTGAACTCGATGCGGGGTCTTTCTTTCTGAGGGCTGGGGGAATATTATGATATTCGATTTCTAACGAAACTTCTCGGGCAACCCGTCGGCCTGGGGAACACCCAAGAAAATAAACATCCCCCTTTGGATTGAGGACCCAGATCGCAAGAGTTCAAAGGGGGGAGTTAAGGATGGAAGTCAGGAAAGCGTTTAAATGGAAATTCACTAATTTGGACAATCTGAGTATTTACCCACTTTAAAAGGAAACCTGAACAAATTGTTGTTTTCTAATCTGGGAACCCAATTCGGACAAAAACACTCGCTCTGACAAAGATAAGACAAAGTTACACATTATTCACCTTACTTGGCTGAAGTGACAAATCCCAAAATGTAAAAAAAAACTTGAAAACTGCAAATAAAGCTCAGTTTGTGTCCTGGGGACCGACTGCTTTTTGGTTGAGCACGATTGTCTCACTTGTTTCCATTATATGAGCTTGCAGCGCGCTGCTCTAAAATTCAATTCCCTCCGTACGGTTCGTAGTTTTGATCACTCTCAATTTGGGTAAACCTATCATTGATGTTTTTCAGCTCGAAATACTTTTCCAAGGGTTTTTCATGTTCTTCTTGATTTTACCAAAGATTAGAGTCATCACTGAAAATTGAGGACCCAGGTATTTCCCGAAAAAACTTTTAATAACATTTGAAATATTTCTGCAGCCGATAATGCCAAAGTTTTTCTTTTAAAACTTCGCGGACCAGTGATGCTAAAAAATTTAAAATCTGGGGTTGGATCATTCAAGCTGGTGATAACCTATTTTTTGATCAATTTTTGAAAATATTTTTGCACCAAATTTTGTCTTTAAAAATATCATCAAAAGTAGGATAATGTGCCGTTTCTTTGAATACACGATTGGGATGTTCCCATATCCACAAAACTGATTTTTTCCGCTGCTAGGTTTAGGGGCTACAACAATTTGGTGGACCCCCGGGGGTTGGGCTTCCACCCGTTCAAAAAACACGGACGCTCCAGGTCTGAAGTTCTTTCTCCCCCAGTTTCGGACTGAAATGGATGCGCCTGTGCGGTTGAATGATGGGTGTACAACTGATCTAAGTAATTTCATTGAAAGTCTTTATTTTCCAGGGCCTTGAAAAGGTTGCGATATTTCTGCATAACATTGTGGACAGAAGGGTTTTTTGCGCTGTTTTAAACCCGTTTTACTAAGCCCCGAATACATCATATGCACTGAGAAGGGGGTCTGCAGGTCCACTAATAGAAAGTGTCTGTGAGGATTTCCCCCAATGTTTTCTGACGAAATTTGCCACAGGCCGTTTCAAAGCTTATTCACGCCTATTTGCGAGCCGGATTGCCTCAAAATCCGGGGGGGAAAAAAAAGGGGGGTGCGGGGCGGGGGGTGCTGCCCCCCGGCCCCATAGACTTTCATTATCCCCGGGGCGTATTGCGCCTGGGTAATGTGCAGCACTTTCCCCCCCCCGGCGATTGCCAGCGGGGGAGCGACGAATCCATTTCTCTAGGAAACAGTGGATTTCCCTAATGACTCCAATGGATTGGCGCCCCATTGAAGGCCCAAATCCGGCGCGGAATACGGCCCCAAACCGGTCGGCAAATAAGCCTGTGAACGGGGCCAAAAGAGGTAAGGCAGTAGCTAACCATAAAAAAATCTTCAGGGTTTGTACACTGCAAAGCATTGCTCTTTCTTATTGTAACAGCTGACTGATAAATTGACAGAGGCCCCGTATCCACCATGTCTCCCCAGGATCCATTTATTAAGATTACTTTGTTTTGGGGGTTTGTTATTGCCACAAAACTTTAACCCCTCTGCGTTACTGAGAATAGGGAGGGGCTGCTGGGTCATTTTAGGTGGCACTGACTTACTTTCCCGCACTTTCCTGGGATGGGAAAGCTTGGAAATGGAGAAATGGGTAGAACCAAAAATTTTGCAAATGATTTTTTCTTCCACAGTTATGACAACTACCCCCTTCTGGCGGATTTGGGGGGATAAGAACCTCCACGTTGAGCAGGTTTTCAGTTGTGTTAAGGCAAGTGGTTTGATGAGCTTTGCTACAGAAGATGGCTGCTCTGGCTAAGTCATGTTCTCTATATTTAGCTGATTTCGGCTGCAGCATTGATAGGGCTGGTCCAGCAGCCTTGCCAAAGTCATTTGGATCTCTGGTGCTTTTCTCCTTAACTTACACGCATCCTTTTAGATTTGCATTTTAAATCCATGTCAGTGTCTGCAAATTCACAGTACGCGAAGTTGTCTTTAAACGGCATGATATTCATCAATGCTTTCTGTTGCCGACTGCTTTGTCTGCAAACTTGAAAATTTAAAAGCAGCATTTATATGGAGAGAAGTCTTGGTTAATCTCTTTGCATACCCCATAGCACTTCTTCCCATGTTAGGGAAGTTGTAAGATATCTACCCCCCCTCCCCGCATGTGTAACATTGCTTTCGTTCTTTATTTTCAGAATGTTCATTGCTTGTAAATATCTCAAAAACGTTTTGCCATTTATTCCAACAGGCCCCGCAAGGTAGCTTGGGGTGCACCCAAATGCACGAAGGAGGGTAAGGGAGCCATGCTGGTGCTAGTGGGTTCAATCTTTACCAGTTTGCTGTTTTGCGAAATACCTTTAGCTGATGATGTTTAATCCTCGTCCCAGTTGTGTGTTTGTGGTGGGATCAGGGACCCGGAATGAATCCCCTTTTAATAATATTGCTGGACAAACACTTTATTCCCCTTTCTTTATCATGGGATCCTGTAACCCTCTGCCGCCTTCCCCCCCTTTACCCCCTCCCTCCTCCCCTTTAAACTTTACTGTTTTAGGCAGAATGATAGGAACCCAAAAATTTAAATTTGTAACAAATCACCGGCCGCCCTTAAGATCGCTAGGGGGAGCCACCCTTGCCTGGCACATGTATGAACCTTTCGTCCAGAAATTTTTTAAAAAACGCTACCCGGGCTGGGGCTGCCGCTGAGAAGGCTCGGTCGGGGTTCGCCTTTTCCCGCTTTCGACCCGTTCTCGCGTTGCGCTCACTCCCTCCCCGTCAAACCCTTCATTTTTGACGTGGCAACACGCTGGAATTCCCCCTCCCTGTCCCCGCGATTGTGCGCGCGAAAGCCATTTCGCATACGAATGACACATGGCCCGCAACGCGGTGCGGACCCGGGGGTTGAACCACCGGAGGGAGGGGGTCAAAAGCCGCACCATCCTTTTCCAGTTTTTAAAAGCCCCCAAAATGGGCGTGCGGACAATGCCCTTTCAGCATGACCTTGTGGTGATCTTTGTTCTGGAACGACGTTGGGCACTCTGAAAAAACAGGCCCGCCAACCGGAGGGAAAAAACGAACACGATGCACACGGAGCCTTTTTCTCTTCGAACCAAAAAAAGCCCAAAAGTTTCACCAATTTTATCGGTCTCCATTAGGCAGTGGGTTCGGGGTCCAGGGCTAGTGCAAGGGGGCCCATCACTTCCAGGGGGGCATCATCTGAACAAGTCAGGGTGTGGAAACCGTGCCGGGGGAAGCGGAGGAAGGAGGGGGAGGGATTCCCGGGCAACCCACGTACCGATTCCCTGCCCCTTTGGGAAAAAGGGGTTTGGGGCGAATTTTAGGGCGGAGGAGGAAATAGGAAGATCATTTGCTTGGCCCCCCCGACCCCGAACGGGGAAACAAGGCTCCATCTCTCCATATGCTTGGGGGCTCCATTTCCTCCAAAATGACCCCGATTAAGGCACAAAATTCCCCAAAAGTTTCTGGGTTCCACCCCCTCGATCCCCCCGGGGGGGTAGCGCTGAGAGGGTTTTGGGGGTCCTTCACATACTATTTTTTGCCTGGGATTAGAATTTTGGGACGGCCATGAAGTGAGGCATCGCCCGCGCCCCTTTCCCCGGCGCAAAACCCCCATAGGGTTGCGGCGAGGGGTCCCGGGGGTTGGGGGGATGACGTCACAACCGCCCGTGTCGGCAGAAGAATAGATTTAAAAAAAATTATATTATTTT
>JAODAL010051315.1:0-26756 GCA_025379985.1 Phyllomedusa bahiana
CGTGGCGTTTGGGCCCCCGACCTCACCTGCGCTATCCTGCTGACTCACGGCACATGCCCATTTGCGGGCTGGCTGCTGCCTGAGCGCAAGCTGACCCCCTCTTCTCCTGACGATGAGACCCCCTTTGCCTCCCCCGGGCTCCCAAGTGCGGTCGGCTATATCAAATTATTTGTGTTTATGCACTGCTGTCCTATCACCTCTTGGTTGCAGAGGCTGCCCCTCACAACTGACCCCCCTCCCCACTCTAACTCTATATTTTGCTCCCTACTGAAGAAGCGGGGTATTGGCTCCATTTCTTCGCTGCAAGTAGCTCTGACTGCCTCCTCAAATTGTTCACCTGCTATATGTGGCGCTGACCCAGCCCAATAGTACCCTTCTGGCTAGGAAGATCGGACAGAGGCGGGTTAAAGGACAGGTGAGGGCCCTGACCCCCCCCGGGCCATGCCAACTAAGGGTTGTGTTGACGTTCCCACCGACCTTGACTGGGGTTGAAATTGTCATCGGGGGAAGGAAGTGGGACCAGTCAACCAATCAAAAACCCGGGGTTTGCTATCATACAGTCCGCTAGAGGGACAGCGGCAGTTGTGGCTCACCGCCCTGCCCCTGCTGTGAGTCCCCTTGCTGTCTGCGCCCTGCGCGGGAATGTTTGTGCCTCTGCCAATCACAGTAAAGAGCCTGCCCCCTCTTGTTGAAATACTGTTTGTTCTAAAATTTTACAGACACTTTTTTGGTTGAAGATATTGATATGATAAATACACACCTGTATTTTTCGCCAAATGAACCCAGCAAAAACTTTGGTAACCCTTTGGATATAAATTGGTCCCAAAATGGGCAGGAAAAAATTGATTGTAGTGCCCTTTAAAAAAACTTGTATTTTATGTTAAAAGCCAAACCAGGTTAATTAACTTCGGATTAATTATGCTACAGAATTTCTTCTGTGGGGTGAAAAACAAAATTTCTTTTCTGAGTACAACTGCAGAACAACGCTTAATTAAATTGCGCAAAGAATTGACCCCCACAAAATACTAGCTTTGTAAGGGGTTACAATTTCGTGTTTTTTACGCCACAAACAAGAGATAAATTGTAATTAACCTTGCTTTTGAATTATGCTAAGGAAAAAAAATTTTTTATATTTTGGCGTTGAAAATGCGTTTTTGGGATCACCACAGCTGAAAAACAACGCTTAATTAACCCCTGGATGTAAATTGCGCCAAAAAAATTGGCCACCCCAAACTAGACTTTGTGCGTTTACAATCGGTGTTTTTTACGCCACAAAATAAAAGAAAAATTGTAAATAACCCTTTTTTTGAATTTTGCTACAGGAAAAAAGTATAATTTTTGGGGTTGAAAATGACGGTTCTTGGGACCCACAGCTGAAAAACAACGCTTAATTTAACCCTGGATTAAATTTCACAAAAGAATTTAGCCCCACAAAACTATAGCTTTGTAGGTTTAAAAATGGCGTGTTTTTTCGTACAAACAAGAGATACAATTGTAATTAACCTTCGTTGTGAATTTTTGTAAAAAAATGTATATATTTTGGCTTTAAAATGAGGGTTTTTTGGGATCACCACAGCTGAAAAACAACGCTTTAAATTTAAACCCCCGGATTAAATTTCGCCAAACAATTGACCACCACAAAAATAGTAGCTTTGTAGCTGTTACAATGGCTGTTTTTTTACCCAACAACAAAAGTTTAAAAATTTTAATTAACCTTCGCTTGTGAAATATGTACAGAAAAATGTATATTTTTTGGGGTTAAAATGCGGTTTTTTTGGGGTCACCAAGCTGAAAAACAACGCTTAATTTAAACCCCCGGATGTAAATTGGGCCAAAGAATTTTGCCCCACAAACTAGTAGCTTTGTAGGTGTTACAATGGCGTGTTTTTTTATCCACACAAAAAGAGATAAAATTTTAATTAACCTTCGCTTGTGAATTTGGCTCAAAAAATGTAATATTTTTGGGTTGAAAAGACGGTTTCTTTGGGGTCACCACACTGAAAACAACGCTTTTTTAACCCTGGATGTAAATTCGCCAAAGAATGAGAGCCAAAAATGAAGGGTATTTGTATTGAAAAAACCGTTTCTTTAAATGAAAAACAACAGGAACTGGCTTTTGATCCCCCCGGTATTTAATGTGCTGTGAGCAGATAGGATTTAAATGATATGAGCTGCAGTGGAACCACCTGGATTTCAGATCCAATACCCCAAAAAATTTAGAAAAAGAATGTTAAAAAGGGAAAAGTCTCGAGACAAACGAGACAACCCCCCCCCAAAAATCGCGTATAAAAATCAGTTTTCAGTAACAATCAAACCCCCGGCAGCACCTTCGCTTTTCAGTACGTGAGAGCGGGTATGAGCTCCCAGCGTCGCGCCCAAAATTATATAGTCGGTGACGTCACAGAATCCCCCCAGTTCTGATTGGCTTCACCCTTGCACATGTCATGCAGGCTATCCCTTTCTTCCCCCGATGCTTTGCCAAATTTTGCCCATGTGCTCGCACCCATTTTTCAATCAAAAACACACTTCGTTCACCCGAAGTCCCCAAACTTCGACTTCGTTCAGAACCGAAGTTTTCCTGAAAACAAGCGAATTCCATTCGTTAGAATCAAATTGCCATCTCTATGCTCCTATTACCCCCGTACCCAATGCATAGGGGGAAGGATGAGCTAGTTTTCCGTCAAAGGGAGCCCTTAAATGTTGTTTGCTTCTGTGGTAACTGTGGGCTACTAGTTTTAGCATGGGAAGGGCCTGATATCCTGGGCCTTCCCAAACCTGCTTTCAAACCGCGTGCTGTTTTACCCTGGTTGGTTGTGTTTTTCCAATGTATTTATTTATGTATTTATTTAAAATCTATAAATGTCCATTTCACTATAATCAATAAATAATGTCAAAGTAAAACTGACATTTACAGGCTATTACTTTCAGGATGGGAAGGTTTGTAAATACCAGCCCCAGAAGCAGACCATAAAATTAGACAGTCTGCTTAAAAAAATAAAACCCTACTCTTTCAGTATCCGGGTGCTTTTAGTGGGGTAAAACAAGGGGGGTTTAGATCATTTTGGGGGTGAAAAAAAATACCCCGAGTCCCAAGCCCGTTGATAGTTGGAGAAATCTGTAACCCCCCAAAATAAAATGTAAAAAAAGAAAAAAGCACGCACAATAAAAAAACAAACATTTTATTTAAATAAATGTTATCTGACAACATCCCTCTTTGTCCATTGTATTAAGAAGATGAATCTAAAGAACATAGTCCAACAAGTCTGACGTAGTCCAAAGGGAAACCCTGTATAAATACATAATCACTGACCACTGTTTGACTGACAGCTATCTAAAATGTATGGGCAGCTTTAGGCTGATTCACAAACAGGCTTACAATAGGCTTTGTTTAGGAGTGTGGAGTCAAACTGATAGGTGCAGTGCTGCTCACATGTTTTTTTTCTTGGAGGATTAGCATTATTACATATATTTATATATATATATATATATATATATATATATATATATATATATATATATATATATATATATATAATTTTGTTTTCTGAACTGTATGTCTAAAATTCATTACAAACATTATTAAAGTATAGCCATAATTAGAAGTCATAAACAGAAGAAAAACAAAGTAAGAATATTGAACTTGATTGCAGGCAAGTAACAGGAGTGTACATCACAAAAGTCAATGACAGTAAAACAGAGGAAAGTTCATTATGATATGATTAAAATATATCAATGATTGTATTTTATTCAATGTAAAATATGCTAACACTTGATAAAACTAAAGTAATGCAAGTCAGGTTTCTCATAAAAAGAAAATGCAGAATGGATTACAACTTGCATGGGGTTTCCTACTTTCCCTCTGAGGTTGGTAATGAATGTGAAGAAAATCTTCTGAATACTGAATCCTTTAGTAACCTCGTTCAAACAATTACTAATAAATCTTACTTTATTTAAGGAATTTATTAAGATTTATTTTTTAACGAAACAACCCTGTATACTCTGCTTCATGGTTTCAAAAAATGTAACTGAACATATTTCACTTTTACCAATAACATGGGTTCTACATGGGTTCTCACAGTCAAATGTCATTGCATATATATTGTTATAGAGTATGAGTTCCTTTACCTGATCTTGGGGATGAGAGAAGAAAGGGAAGATCAGGGTCCATGTGTTTACATTAGTATGTTTGGATAGCTGATAAAATGTCTGCAATATCATACTAGTTCCTGGATTACAGGAGCAATATGTGTTTAACATTATGAGCAGCTGCTGAATGAAGAATAATGCATCATGCTGTAATAGTAAACAGCTCTCAGTCCTGCTATGTTTGGATTTTTTTTTTTTATTGCGGGCACTAATAGGCCTGAGACAAGACCATCTTTTTATGAAAGCCTAATCTAGGTCCTGCACCTGCATCCCATCCCACTTAAGTGGCAGCTAAGCTCCTTTTCAGTGGCATAGCAAAAAGGGGCAAGGAGACCACCTCGGACAGCACACTGGCCAACTATCCCGGACCCTGGCGCCATACATGTAGGTTGTGCCCATACCATCTGCAGCAGGCGTTGGCTGCAATAAACAGCTGGGCTGCAGTGGCAGAGAATGAAGCTAGCTCCAATTCCAGCTATTTAACCCCATACATACCGTGGTCAGTAGCGTCTGTGGCATTTATGTAGTTGACAGAGGGAGAGGCCTTCCTCTGTCATCAATGGGCACTCCTGCAACGTGATTTCAGTGTACATATGGTTGGCATGGTAGCCAGAGGTCAAATAATGCTGTCTGGGTCTGTTCAGGAGTTTATAAGAATGTGATAGGCTGCATATATTAGTAGTATATAAAATAAATAGCAATAGAGTAATGTATTGCTATGTATTATAAATTAATTGAAGCAATCACATAACCTAGTGCCATACTGGAACTATAAAAAAAAGTAAAGAAGAAATAAATTAAACTTTTTATGTAAAAAAGAGACACATTGTAAGTGTTGCCCTGTTGATAAAAGTATTGTGTTGATTAATCTGAACAGTGAACACCATAGAAAAACATGCAAACATCATTTTTTTCCATCTAGCCTCACAGAAAAAAAAAATCAAAAGTGCTAAAAAATATATACTTCAACATGTTTCCAATGAAACTGAAATGAAAACAGGTAAAAATAGAGTCACCTGCACCTCCAAAAAAGGGTACTTGTTTTGTTCTTAGTCCATCAGATGTATACAAAGGGGGCACCACTGCATACCTCTGATGGACTAAGAATAAAAGAAGTACCCTTTTTCAGGGATGCCAACGCCTGACTCATCAAAACATCATTTAATCTTGCAAATGAAAAGCTTAGACATCTTATCTGACAAAAAATAACAAAATGATCGCTTTTCGAATGTTGTGACATACAAACATATTGTTTTTAAATGTATGGTTTGAGAAGGAGCTTATAAAAATAGACATGGCCCAAAAAAGTTGTGGCAGCTCGCCAGTGGGTTACCGAGGGTTTGCCATGCCATCCAGAGTCCAGATCTGTTATGTATGTTTATGCAGGTCCTGACAGAAGTGAATCAGCAGCAAATCTGTATTGACTTTGCATCAATATCTGCCTATGTTACATGCAGAAATTGCTGCAAATGCAGATTCATTATACCCTTTGACACTGAAGGGTTGTAATCCGCTGTAAAAATCCACATCATTTAAAGAACAGAATAAGAGAGCTGTGGAAAATCTGCAAGCGTGTCAAAATTTTCCACTACGTTTAAAAAAATAAGCTTTGGCGTCGAATCTGCACTATAAATATTCAGAAAATTCTGTCATGTCCAACCTCACCTTTGAACTGACATGCCTGAAACATTGTAATACCTAAGTATTACAGAGTATTTTAGAAGAAATTAGAGTATTAACTGTTCAAGTCCTCTTTTAGAACTAAAACATAGGTAAAAAAATGTTCAAGAAAATGTTTTGTAATGTTAAAGAAATATCAACCCCACCCCAAGAAAAAAATGCCACAAATTATTTTATTTGGAAAAAATAGTTAAATTCTTTAAAAAAAAAACCTAAACACAATTGACCCAATAATAACCCAAAAGATAAAAGTGATCATGTAATTTATTCCATTCATTAAACACTGTTAGAAATGAAAAAAGTCCAAATTACTGCTCATTGTGCCCCCCTCCCTCCCCATAAGCATTCAAAAATCATATTTACTCCAATAAAAATATTTACTCGAAGTAAAAATAATCCATCGTGGAATGTGTCAACTCTAAAGCAAAAAAGTATTACCAAAATCATACTGAAGCAGAAAACATAGTTATATTGTTACTTATATTGCATGGTGAACACAATAAAAATAAAAGAACAAAATACAGTTGCAGAATTGCTAGATTTTAATTGTTTTAAGTTATACAATACATTTGAAATACCTGAAAGGGGTGTCATTCAAGATATAACTGCAAAATCACAGAGTTGTGTTGATGGAAAATAAATGGCTCTAGACATACACCAATAAAAAAGAAATTATGTGCTTCATCATTAAGGCCAAAAATAGGACTCTTACCAAGGGGTTAAAGTGTATTGTTCACAGTAATTGCATGCTTGTAAATGTAAGTTGTTATTTCAGAGTATCTTGCATTGTTGCAGTGCATGAGTCATCCTTTCTCTAAGCTGCCTGTATGAAAAGTCACATCAGAAAAATTATTTTTAAACATATTAAAAAGTGGTAAAAAATAACAGCAAAAACACCATAACAAAATAATGCCACATTCTATCATCAAACTCAAGGTAACAATTATTCATCTTAAGCAATACATTGTATCCCAAAAAGGTGATCTAATTGCTAGTTAATTGTTTAATCTAATCTTAGCCTGCAGCATTTTTTTCATTATAAATCAATGTTACAAGCCTAGATGACAAACTTGCCTCTTTCTCTGCCTTTACCACTTTTTTTCTCCCTCTCCTGCCTACTGCACTGCCTGTGACTACTTATTCACAACTTTAAAGGGGTTTTCTCACAATGCTGTTTCACTGAGTCACAAACAGCTTTTCATCCTCTGATTTTGTCAGGATGTGAGTGGTTCTATAGCAGTAATTAGCATATTTAGTTTCTCTGTAACTAGCTGAGACATTACAAAGACTTACGTGAAGGAAATTTAATCTTCAGTAAACAAAGTTACAAGTGCACTGAGTAGTGGAAACAATTGCTTATCTGTAAACCAAAGCTAATCTTGTTAGAGATAATGAGTCTGTTCCTCTGTTCCAAGAGTGAGCTCAGTTCATGGTGATGTCACTTCCTGCACTCTGTCTAATCAGGAGTCAATGATGTGGACGAAACCAGAGAAACCTGTGTGCACTCAGAGCAGATAAAATATCTCATATATTCTGGCCAAAGTAAACTCAAAAGAGCAATGTATTTAGAAAATATCTTCAATTACCTGTCCCTTCATGTTGAAAGCTAATCTTTTTAGTGAGAAAACCCCTCTAACTTAATATACTCTCTAAAAGGTATTTACTGTAACCATATACATACTTTTAAGCCCTCAATAGACCAAAGATAATATCCCTTTGTCTATGTCTGGTCTGCCATACAGCAGTATATGTTTTATTTGTGAGACATCTGTGGGAAAGTGTGCATGGCATATACAAATATGTATATAAAATATGTGAACCCAGCTCAACTGACATTTCCCTTTTAATTCACTAGAGGCAATTGCTATACACAGAACCTTGACACAGGTGAATATACACTACTCACAAAAAGTTAGGGACATTTGGCTTTTGGTTACATTTTCAGGATGGACATTCTCATGATTTTTTTTTAAAATGAACTAAATAAGACCATCTCTTACCTTTAGAATGTACGTGTCCAACTGTTCCAGTACTTTTTGCTCAACTTTTGATCTTTAACCAGGAGCTTAATGGCAACATTCCCAACAGGTGTTTGATTCCTGAATTGGCCAATAAATTAAGGGGATCAATATGAATTGGGATTTAAACAGTCCTCTTCATCATGCCGTTCACATCTTGACATCATGAGACCAAGACAACACCCTACAATTGATCAACAGCACCTCGCCATTGTGAGGCTTCAAGCAGGATGCTCTCAGATAGAAGTGGCCACTGAGCTTAGAGTGTCACAGAGTGTCATCAGCAGGTTGCAAACGAGATATAGAGAGACTGGAAGAGTCACAGAAAGGCAAAGAAGTGAATGTCCTTGGGCTACATCACACACTGATGACTGCTTCATTGTAAACAATTCCCTGCGGAACCAGATGATGAAATGCCATCTAAGTCCAAGCCCCTTTTAAGGGAGATGAGCGGCAACCAAGTGTCACGTCAGATCATTTGTAACCATTTCCATCAACATGGTCTGCATGCGAGATGATCTGGCACTTTTCTGATGTTTCTGTGGATCCCCTGTGCTTTCACCTGGCTTTTTTGATCAGGTTTCAATATAATTACTTGTATAATAATCTTCCTATTAACTCCTACACCTTACACCAATTTCCTGTTTGATCTGTTTGACCATGTCTCTGATCAAGCCTGATACCTACAGGCTACACTTTGCAGGGGTAAAGGGTAAGGGAAAGTGAGGTAAGTTAGATTCTACACCACAGGTTATCCAGTGCCAATTCAATCATGGAAACTATCTCTTAGCTTGTCATGTTTTTGCTTACTGGAGCACAACCCTAGCTCTATAAAGTTTCTATCAAACACGTTACAGTGTGATTTGGTGACACTTCTTCATTGTGCAGCTCTGTTACTCTGTGTAATTTTATATAGATGTACAGTACATGGTGATTTTTTTTTCCATAAAAATAAGCTAAAAAACCCATTTTCTACTGCATAATGTATTACACTGATATTTAGTGTTACAGTTTGGATTCTGGTCCAACACAAATTTTACCTGCCATTGAGGGAAAACCATACAAGCAACCATAAGGGAAAAAGGAAGTGTATCTGTACACGGAATTATATGCTTCCTTTTTATTTTGTGATAAATGTTCACTGGCAAAATTTGTGTCTGGCCAAACCAGCTCTACTGGAATCCGAAACACAACTGACATTCTCCTTGGGTAGCATTGCTTCTAGAAGAAATTATGATACTGTAAAGAGGGCTACTGCTCGATCATAGACAATTACAGGAATTTTGAGTAAAGTTATATCAACCTTGGCTGCCAAAGATATCCAAGCTCTGTACTTGACTATCTTCAGCAATGTTATAGAGTTTGAGTGGAGTGGCAGTGTGCATTCTTGATCTCTGCTGTTTTTAAATAGGGAGATCCAGTGGTGCCGGTGGTTGGACCTTCACTGATCAGATATTTATCACCATGGCAATACCTCTCTAAACCTTTTAACTGACATTAACAAGACCTATAAAAAAGCGTACAGCATAGGAGCACTAAATCATTATAAAACATAGTATAACATGCACGTAGTCCTGAGTATTCCCTAAAGTTAAAACTGATCATTCTAAAACAAGGACAATTATATGAAGTGGCATTCAGGTCCATCTTGGTTTCTCATGAACACAATGTGGGGAAGCAGTTGTGTCACTAGACATAATATTTATTTTATCATTCACTTGCCTCCAGTTAACATGTACTATCCTTCCACATTTTTAGGGTGATAAAATTGATATGCAAGATTAAAGGCTTTATGGTTATTTCTTCAATAATCTAGGTAATTGATCCAAAGTAGATAGAGTCTTGGATTTCTGTACCATGTGCAGCCACCATATAATTTCTTTTCCAGCTGTGATGTTTAGATTTACCAGTTTAGAAGCATATATTCTGACACCTCTCCTAAAAACAAATGTGAACAAATTAGTTTGTGATTTAAGAATAGAGGCTCTTTAGGCTTGCAATATTTGCATAGTGCCATACCTTGTATTTACAAGGAATTATTGCTGTTGTGATCCATAGGGAGATAAATAGCTGTTTTGCAGAAAAAGTAATAGTTGCTTAGTTTCCATAACTGTTTTGAGTGGCATGTTTTCATCACTAATCTTTTTTGAAATTAAGAATGATATTAACATTTCCTAAAACCATAGATAGAATATACATGAAGGCATTGTCATACTAATCCTGAAAGAGGCACATACAGTATGTCAAGTGCCAAAGGCAATTTTAAAATGTTAAGCATTTTTGTAAACTGTTAAAACATTTTTTGTGTATTTTCTGTTCTGAGATATAGATGCAAACATGTACAATCACAGAGTTCAGGGCCCACAAAATAAAACTAATATGTCATTTATACTACATAAAGAAGTAATGCTGCAAAGTAATGCTGCAGCTGTTTTTTTTTCTCATTGCATCCCACAATTTATTTATTTGGTTGATCAATACATTATGTGGTAAATTAGATACCTCATTGGCTCCTTTGGTGGGAATCTCAAAAAGTAATGGCTCTAGGAAGGAAGGAAAGAAGCATAAGTAAAATGCCATCTCCAAAAGTTGCCGCATCTGGAACGGGTTAAGTAATGTTAAGGATCTACCTACAAAGATGTGTTTTAGGCAACTCTTAAACTGTGGATGTGTTTTTTAACCTTAAATTTAAAAAAATAAAGGGGGACTACAGCTTTATAATAAAAAACAAACAAACAAAAAATGTATACCTTTGTATGCACTGTCGTTTCAGCACTGACACTGTCCTGGATGCGTGACTGCTGCAACCAAAGAATAGATTCAGCAGTCACGTGGCACTTCCTTGAAATTACAGCTGAGGAAGTGACTAGCACATTAGCAATAATTTCAAGTAACTGCCACTGGCCGTTTATTAAAATATGTAACAAAGGTGATTTTGCTGCAAATTGGGCCTTAAAAGTCACAAATTGTGGTGTATGCTAATAGTGTGCAAAAATTTACAGTCTTTCTTAATACTAGCCAAATTTGAAAAGTTCTGAAAAGAATGTGCATGTCTTTTGGGTAGTGGGTATAATCTTCAAGTTTTAAACTGATTTATTAAGAATAGAGTTAGAAAATGGTGCATATTTTATGGCAAATTTACAGTTGGTCATGGAAGACAAAATTAAATTTACAACTTTTAGACAATCCTAAATATGCCAAACAGCAAAGAAAACTGTCTAAGTATTTGTGGGCTCTTAAGCGTATTAAAATCAATATCTTTTGACACTAATGTATTACAACATACTCTACAATACCACACTTTATTACACCTTGCTAAAAGCAGGGTGTAATATGTGCAGTAAGATGGAAGACTGTGGGTGGGGTTGAGACCTAACCTCTAAACTACTGGAACAGCCATTTTTGTTTGCCGGAAGGCCAGTGCCAGTACTAAATTTTTACTGGTTCTGTTACATGCCTGTAACTTTTAGTAAGATATATAGTTTAGGAGAACTTATGACCTATACCTCAGAAGAAAGGCAGCTCTTGTACTGTTGGCAGCCATCCCACATATAAAATGTCTCTTGGATGTGAGCAGTAGCAGAGCTTATTGTAGGACATTGGAGGACAAGAATGCTGTTTGACTTCATCAGCAGAAACTCAGACAGTAACCATATATGGACAGTCCACATATGGCGACCATGTTGAACAGTTACATCATCAGAACTTCCCATGGAAAAGCCAACCAGTCTTTCTGTCTCCTCTCTTAAAAACTGGGCAGAGCACTTTTCAAATGCTCTGCCTGATCATAGATAGCACTGCCCAGCTGTATAGCTATAGCTGCATAGTCCTTTTTTTCCTCTCTGCACTCATACAGATGTAGCAAAGTAAACATGACAGATAATGCAACAAGATATCACAACACAGAATGTTGTCTCTACTTTTTCATTACTTTTCAATGGCATTTGTTTACACATAAGAGCAGATAACACACAGAGCCATGATATCATGGTCAACCTGCACTCTGTTACATCAATATCTATGATGAGTGCTCAGATGAAACAGGAAGTTACTAGTAAAGCAAAGCTGGAGCCTGGAGAGGTGAGCAAACCGAAAGACCCCAGGTGCTTTATAAAACATTAACCCATACACTGCCCTTTACCAGGGATATTTAAATTAACCTCTTCACTGCTCTAGACCAGGAATTTTTATATTAGCCCCTTTACTGTCCAAGGCCAAGAATCCTTATATCAATCACTTTACTTCTCTAGACCACTATAATCCTTTAATTAAAGCCTAACTGCCCTAGACCACCAGGTGTGAACATTAGTCCTTACAATGCACTGCACTAGGGATACATACATTAACGAAATTACTACAAATTTAATATCAACAGAGGATTTTGACCTATATCACTGCAAAATTATAATCCCTGTTAAAACATAACTTTTACTAAATTATCTAAAATTATACTTACTAAACCCCTATAATCTACCACAACACACCTAAATGATACAGCATACTAAATATCATCCATCAGTGGAGTAATCGCCCTGATAAAGGGCGGCTCCGCTTTAATGACAGATAATATCACTGTAATACGTGTATTACAATTCTTTAATCACAGCTATCCCAACGCGTTTCCCCCATGCAATTTTGGGTTCAATCAGGGGATTCAAAAAAACTCCTCTCGCTGTGAATAAGAATACGCTATATACAACCGCAAAATACAATCTATCTATGACGGATATATCACCTCTATGGGTGAGATAGAAAAAGTGATACTTAACTTAGAAGCTGCCAGGTATAAAGTGATAATCCTCGCAGCCCCTTTGGTATGCTGGCACCCAGGATAGAAGGGATACAGAATGATTTATTTCTGCCTCCCTTAAATACCTTACTTGGCCCTTTAGATGTATAACAATAAATCCCCTAGCATTTCAGTATTGGTGTATATTGTTTTATACTTATTGCCGGGTTCTACTTAACATGTGCGCATATCTCCCTGCCTTTACTCAGTTTGGCGTTCCGGAAGTTGTACTGCGCATGACCGGAAACTAGATAAAATGTCATTTCCGATTTGCTTCGGCGAAAGCAACGCTATGTTAATACTGAAGCCCCATACTGCCGCGGCGCAGTCCGGCGTCCTAAAGAAAAGTTCTGCGCATGTCCAGGGAAAAGGTGCCTGGCAAATGCGCATGGTAAAACTGGGCATAACTATCGGCGCCGTACATATTACATTGCTCTCAATGAAAAAGACAACACTGGTCACTTCCGGTAAGCGCCACCGGAGACCAAACTACATACATCCGGCAGCCGAATCAGTCTCCATACCTAAGTGGAACCGCACACTCAACTATCCGCCCAGACCGCCAATAGCTGCTAAGCAGCCCCAGATTCCTTAAAGTGGTCGTCTGTGTAACGGATGTCTAGAGGGTAATATGGACAATTGATTCAGGGCCAAATAAATTCGGGGTACAAAAATTCATTGTCTTAAGCTGACAGAAATTATCAGACTATAAGTAATCAATGAATATAATGAAAAAATGTAATGATATAATAATGATGCATAAAATACAGTCAGCTTTGAAAAATCGATATTGGTCCTCTGTGGAGAGTACGAACAAAACAGAGCAGAATAAACAGACCCGAAAAATATCAGACAGGACTGAAGGCACGGAAACGCAAACAATATCTGAGGGACCTCCAAGAATTCAAGGAAGGGAAAGCTTTTAATTTTCTCAAAACCAAACCTTTTACCCCTAGGGAACTACTATCATCTGACGCAGAATCCTCGGATACTAATTCACAAACATCTGTTAGGTCCAGGGCGCTGGGCTGTTTGCAGATACGTGAGATTTTTGTGGTCTGAATAAATGGTGACCGGGTGACGAGCCCCCTCCAAAAGATGGCGCCACTCCTCTAAGGCTAACTTAATAGCCAGCAGCTCACGTCTCCAATTGTATAATTCTTCTCGGTTGGAAAGAAAGTTTTCGAAAAGAAGCCACACGTGATGGTCTTGCCTTTAGGATCATGCTGAGTGAGCACCGCCCCAGCACCCATGGAAGAAGCATCCACCTCCAGAAAAAAAGTCTTCTCAGTGTCCGGACGGGACAGGATAGGGGCAGATGCAAATGCCGACTTGAGCCCGGAGAATGCATCTTCAGCAGCCTGTGGCCAAACCTTAGGATTGCCCTTCTTAGTAAGAGCCACAATTGGGCCTACCACCGTGGAGAAGTGCGGGATGAACTATCGGTAGTAGTTGGCGAACCCCAAAAACCGTTAAATGGCTCGTAGACCGAGAGGTCGGGGCCACTGCAGGACGGCAGACAGCTTGGCCGGGTCCATTTGAAATCCCTTGTCAGAGATTATATACCCGAGGAAGGGCAAGCTGGATCAATTAAATTGGCACTTCTCCAATTTAGCATATAGGTGGTTCTTTAGGTCAGACGAGAAGACCAGAATGTCGTCCAGGTATACCACAACGCAGGAATAAAGGAGGTCGAGAAAAATCTCATTCACAAATTCCTGAAAGACTGCTGGGGCGTTGCACAGGCCGAACGGCATAATCAATATTTTGAAATGGCCATCACGTGTGTTAAACGCCGTCTTCCCCCTCGTTCGCCCTCCCAAAAATTGGATGAGATTATAGGCTCCACATAGATCCATTTTGGAGAAAATCCTGGCACAGCGAAGTTGGTCGAAGAGCTCCGTGATCAAAGGTATCGGGTAACGGTTCTTCAGGGTTTAAATTTTAAATCAGCCGCGATAGTCAGGCCGGGGAGATTCTCTTGTAATAGGTCGACATGGTTTTCGGCCCAAAGGAACTGACAGCGGATAAACCCTTTGCCTCGGGAGGAGCCCGTGCCAGGCAACGGACAATGGGAAAGTCGTAGGACAATGAGGTGGTAAGGTCCCCCGCCTGCTTTCGGAAAATACGTCCGCAAAATCTTGATATTCCGGAGGCAGACCCGGCAAGGGTTTAGAGGGCGTCGGTGGAGAAGCGGGGAGAAGCGGGGAGCACCGGGTGAGGTCCCACAAGACAACAAGTTTGGCAGTCTTGCCCCCAACGCACTACTTCGCCTGTTTCCCAATTCAGCATAGGGGTGCGGCGCTGCAGCCATGGGAGGCCCAGGAGGATTGCTGAAGAGGAGCGGGGAAGCACAGAGAATGCGATCATCTCTCCATGGAGCGCCCCAACGTGCATAGACACTGGCTCCGTGCGGAATCGAATGGAGTCACACAGGATCTCTCCAATCACGCATGAGATGACCAATGGCTTTTCGAGGCGGACCACCGGAAGATGAAGTTTTGACACTAAAGCAGCGTCCATGAAGTTCCCGGCTTACCAAGAATCAAGGAAGGCAAGGACTTGAACTTGAACTCCGGCACCCGATACGACCCGCACCGGCATAGTCAAACGAGGAGAGGAACTGTTCACACCCAGCCTCCCCCACGTACCCTAGGTGTGCTCGTTTCCCGGACGGGGGAGCAGGGGACAGTCCCTCAGGAAATGCTCCGGACTGGCACAGGTTCTCAGTGCGACGTCGGGACCGCTCTTGTTCTGTAAGCTGGACCCGTTAATTTGCATTGGTTCTTCACCGGAGTGCTGCGGAGGTTGCAGAGGAGGCTTCTGGAACACCGGAGCCAGGCGAGGGAACCGGCGAGGCCGGACCGAGTCGCGTTTCTGACGGCGCTCCTCTGTCTCTCGGAAAAGCTCACGTCGATGCGAGTGGCCAGAAGGATCAGCTCGCTCAAGGACGTCAGGAGATCTCTTGCAGCCAGTGCATCCTTGACTCTGCCGAGAGACCCTTCTTGAAGGTAGCACACAAGGCTGCCTCGTTCCAGGTCAGCTCAGAGGCCAGTGTGCGGAACTGGACATTGTAGTCCCCTACTGTAGAATCCACTTGGCGCAAGTTCAGAAGAGCAGTATCCGCAGAGGATGCGGTGCAGGCTCCTCAAACACACAACGAAACTCCTTGAAAAGGTCCGCAGATCCGATGTCACAGGGTCGCCTCTGTCCCAGAGGGGTGTGGCCCAGGCCAGGGCCTTCCCGGAGAGTAAACTGACAACAAACGCCACCTTTGATCGTTCAGATGGAAACTGGTCGGCCATCAGTTACACGTGCATGGAGAACTGTGTAACGAACCGCCTTCACAGTTTTGGATCTCCGTCAACCTTAGTAGGTAGCGACAGACGGAGATTGGGTCCCACGGAGGCAGACGAAATGGCTGGCATAGGAGGAACCATGGGAGAAGACGGGGGCTGTTGCTGAGAGGCAATAAGTTGCTGCATCATGGCAGTCAACTGGTCAAGTTGCTGCACCTGTTGCACCAGTTGCTGGGACTGCTGAGCCACGATAGACGTAAGGTCCCCCCACTGTTAAAGGCACCTTGGCGGGATCCATGGCCGAATCCAACTGTAAGGAACTGAGGTATGGATCCACCGGGCCCCACAATTTTGGGTAGGGGGCCACAACAGGGACAGAGTTAAGGGGGTCCCTTTTCACCAAGCCCCTGCAAGGGGGAAAGGACTTGGCGGCGGATTAAACCAGGTCATACCCCTGAGGTGACTTGCTTGCAGGGGGTACCGGGGTCAGCGTGAGCAGAATCGGCGGGCAAACTCTATCAGGGACGGGCCAGAAGGCAGGGCAGCACAATTTTGGGTCGGAGAACGTTAGCTGAGGACGTACAGGGAAACCCGGCAACCGAACACAGAAAAGGCTTACTCGCATGGGTAGGGGGCACTAGGATTGGGCAAAGTCTTCCGGGAAAGGGGAGCAATATATAGGTTTACGGTCGCACACCAATTACCCAGGCGGCTGGCCCCCTTTAAAAAATAGGGGAGCCGGGGCGCGCGGGGCCCTAAGGGGCGAGCCCCGCGCAACGGGGTGGCAAAACAGGCGCGGGAAGCAGGGAAAGTGGCCGGTAAAATGGGCAGCATGCCGCTTCTACGGGTGCAAAGGGGGGACCCCGGGGACCGATGCCCCGCAGCCCGAACGCCCAACCACACCCCCTTGTGCCCAATCCACACCTTTTTTTCCCAGGTGCTTCTGGCTGGTATTTTTGGTAGAAAAAATGGCATCCCAAGGAAAGAGCTTTTTTTTGGGTTCCAGCTGCCCTCCAACCATCACACCATTTTGGTTGTGTTAAAAAGATGGAAAGGAGGTGAAAGATTGGTGAGGAAATGGATCATCTTCACCCATTCACCCCAATTAATACTTTTACTGAAAATCACATAATTGCGGGGGTCTAATTAGTTTGATTTGGAATTGGAGTCATCACTGTTCCTGGCCAATGACCATCAACCGCCTGCACCCTTCAAGCATAGAGCAGGCTCAGCTCCTGACACCAATCCATACTCCATCCATGAATTTGTGACATACATTTATACCACGTTGGGAACAGGTTAATCTAACTCTCCTCTCTTTACTGCTCACTTCCACATTATTCCCAATAACTTGATGCTCTCATTTAACAATATACTTCATACTCCATGTACTTCACATTTCTACATATACTCCTTTTTTAATCCAGTGACATATAAGTGATGTCTTCTCTGATTGTAGAAATTTGCTTTCCTTTTCTTCTCCAATCAGCCCAGACTGCCAAATGACTTTTTCTAATCACTGCAGAGTTTGCTGGTATTGGTCCCTTAATTCTGTAGTCATTTCCAGCCTACACAGAAATAAAAATTCATATCTCAGAATAATTGTCTGAATTTATTTAGATTCCAGACCAGGCAATTAAATTAATGCAGACTTCAGACTAGGACCCTAATCTTAGACCTAAGACTAGCAGCTAACAGCTGCTGGCTGTGTAAAAGGATCACGCCGCGATCCCGCTACACAACCGATGTCTGTCAGCTGCTAACTGTAGCTAACAACTACCAATTACAGCATCTAAATGACTGAGAAACTGTGTTGCACACCATTCCTCACTCCGGTCAGAGCCCCCGCGGTGAGATTGCGAGGTTCCCATTGGTTTGCATGGCAGCTGGAAGCCTTGTGAAGGCTTCTATCACTGCCATATTTTTTGTTTCACTACTTCCTGCCGCAGGCAGCCTAATGCAGGGCCGCCATTAGGGCAGTACAGGTAGTACTACCGTACGGGGCCCGGCCAGTCTGTGAAGCAAGGGGGACCCGCCGCCGCTGGCAGGTACCGCCCCCTTGTTTCACAGCAATGGCAGAGAGAACATGCCGCAGGACTGTTTTCTCTACCATGATGTGCGCGGCATGTGCGGTGCCTGCGCCGCAGTGTGTGGCTGGGGCCATGCGCTGCTGAGGTGGTGGGACCCGCGCTGCAGGTACAGTCACAGTTTTGCTGAATGACACGCACAGAGTGTGATCTACTTGCTCCTCCTGCGCGCTGTGACCGGAGCAGACGGGCCCTCCTCTCGCTCTGCTGGTGGGCGGGACGACTAAATCAGTGAGGTAATGCCCCCCCCATGGGTGGGGCTTCACTGATTCAAATTGTCCCGCATCCTGCCGTTGGGCAAAAGTGGTGCGGGCAGAGCGAGAGGAGGGCCCGTCTCGGTTACAGCTCAGGAAAGGTAAGTGGATAACTCAGTGTAGCTGTAACTATCTACACGCCCGCCTGGTTACCTAGCCAGGCTACCAACCCACCCACCCACCTGACTACCTACCTGCCCGCAAGGCTACCCACCTGCCTGTCTGGCTACCTACATGCCCAGCTACTTACTTACCTGACTACTTACCTACCCGCCCGGCTACTCACTTGACTACCTGGCTACCCGCCTGGCTACCTATCTACCTACCCACCTGCCTGGCTACCTAACTCAACTACCTACCCGCACATTTGGCCACCCACCCGGCTGGCTACCTACCCACCTGCCCAGCTGACTACCTACCCTTTGTACAAATTGGGGTGGGCACAGGTAGGAAGATTATATAAAAAAGTGAGGAGTCTCAGGTGTTGTGAATTTTGCAGAGATTGGTCATGGCCGGGAGAAGTAATCATTGCGGTCTGGAGCGGACGGAGAAGAAAACTGAATGTGAACGACTCATCAGACAAGACGTCAACTGTGAGTCACTAAATGTAACTGCACTGTGTACACTTGTATCTACCACTATATGGTCACTACATGGTAGTAATACTGGTCTTATTGTACTGAATTATATCCAGTGACAGTATGTTGGTATTATTCAGGAGTATTTACCCCAGGGGTATTTAATGTTAAAGTAAAAAAGAAAAAGGTTAAAACTGTAAAAAAAAAATATTAAAAGTTCAATTCACCCCCGTTTTGACATTTTACAAATAAAAATACAAAAAAAAAGCTACACATATTTGGTATTGCCACGTCTGATCTATGAAAATATAACATCCTTTCTCCTATATGCGGAACACCGTAAAAGAAAAAAAATTCCAAACGCCATTTGGCGCCATTGGCATCTCCTAAAAATTGGAATAAAAGTAATAAAAAAGTACCATGTATTTCAAACTGGTACCAATGAAAAGTACACTTCAGCCTACAAAAAAATGCACACTCACTCAAGTCTGTAGATGTTAGAATAAAAAAGTTATTGGTCGCAGAAACTGGCACCTCCGCGTAAATTTCAAAAATCGAAAATGTTTGGATTTTTTTACGGTACTATAACATAACGAAAATCCTACATCTTTGGTGTTGCTGGAATCATATCAACCTGCAGAATACAGAGAACACACCGAAGAGTGAACATCCTAAAAAAATATCCCCGCAAACATTTTGTCCCACTTGGAATTATTTTGCAGTCTCCCAATATATTCTATGGTATGGTGAATGGCACCATTAGAAAGTACATCTTGTCCCGCATCTTGTCTAGGTAGGTGGAAAAATAAAAAAGTTTTGGCTCTTGGAAGGCGGGGAGGAAAAAACGAATGTGTCAACCAAAAAAAACGCAAGGGGCGACATGTATGATTGGGCTTTTCGCCTGTTTTTTGGGGTAACCTGCGCCTTCCGGCCCGAATCCCCCTGTCGGACGCAGGGATGTAGTGTTAAGCACAGCGTTCGCCACTTCAGCTGCGCCTAACATGAAGGGGCGGGCAAGGGGCGCGGTGTAGGCGCGATGTAGGCGTTCCGGGGCGAGACGCGGCGCGCTCGAAAACTCCGAGGCATGTACGATCGCGGCTCGCCATAGTGCAGCGCAATGCAGCGCTCTGCAGCTCCGACAGTCAGACCTAGTTTATTTTGGTCTAAATTCTCCGGCGGAGGCGAAGTGAAGCAAGAACGGAACATGCGAGGAAACATATAGAAGATCGCAACAGAAATCTCGGCGCTCAGCTCCGTGTGGCAAGAGTATGATTCCAAAAAAATCGCCTTTATAAAGGCGGAAAACATTCTCAGAAAAGAGCTCAAACCTCAAAAAAATAAAATAATAATAAAAAAAAATCACTTTCCAAAAATCTAGAACGGCGCAATATCAAGAATTAGGATATTGGAAATTGCAGGGAAATACAGTAATTCAAATTCTGTAAGCTATTCTGATTGGTCGGCAGAAACCAGCCAATCAGAATAGGAGCGACAAAGACCCATTATAAGATATGGAGGAGAATTGACCAATCAGAATAGGAGCGACAAAGACCCATTATATCCTATGGAGGAGAATTGACCAATCAGAATAGGAGCGACAAAAACCCATTATATCCTATGAAGGAGAATTGACCAATCAGAATAGGAGCGACAAAGACCCATTATATCCTATGGAGGAGAATTGACCCATCAGAATAGGAGCGACAGGGACCCATTGTATCCTATGGTGAAGTTTGAACCAATCAAAATCAAAGGCGGGACAGTTCAAAATATAGTAAAAATGCTGAAAAGAGCTGATTGGTTGAGCTAGCGGGGGCTTGGCTATCCCGGCCAATCGGAGCGCGAGCTACTTCTCCCATTGTAGTCTATGGAGTGATCGGCGCAATGCAATCTTGGCATGGAATATGAATAAAAAAATAGTTTTTATTAAGTGTAAAACATTATCAGATAAAGCGCTGAAACCTTCTCTAAAAATAAATCAGTTAAATCCATAACAACGCTTTTGTAGCCGAGACCGGCGCTACATAAGGAATTGCAATAGAGAGAATTGCCGGGAAATACAGTAATTCAATTTGTTTAAGCTCTTCTGATTGGTCGGCATAAACCAGCCAATCAGAATAGGAGCGACAGTGGCCCATTCTAACCCTATGGGGGGAAATGACCAATAGAATAGGACGACAGACCCATTCAAACCTGAGAAATTTGCCAAAATCAAAGGGGGACAGTTCAAAATACGTAAAAAGGCAGAAAAGAGCTGATTGGTTTGAAGGGGGGGGGCTCTCCACTTAGCCAATCAAGCCGACTACTTTCTCTAAATTCTAGGGGGAAAAAAATTCAACGACTCTGTGTTTGGGCTAATTTAAAAAAGAGGCCGGTTTTTTGGCCAATGGGCGGCGAGCGACGTCCTTGGGGTTTTCTAATGCAATCTGAAAAAAAACGTACGGGCCCGAAATAAAATGAAAAACTACAGAAGTTGTCCTATGGTAAAAAAAGCGAATAAAAATAGAGGTAAGAAAAAAAAAAAAAATCAATAAAAACCCCTGTTATTTTTTTATTTTCGTTAAAAACCAACTATTATCCTTGGCTAACAAAAATAAAAAAATAAACCTTTTTTATTGAATTAAATATTTTTTTAAATTTTCCCCAATTATAATCTCTTTGGGACCTTTAAATCCCCGGGGCCACTTTATTAGGTAACCGTCCAACGTCGTTAACAGTTAATTTCTAACAGCCAACACATGGGGGCAATCAGTGCATTTAGGCATGTAGAATGGTCAAGAAAAATCTTCCTGCATTAAACCGAGCATCATTGGGGGAAAAAAAGGGTTTTTTGATGCCGTGAACGTGGCATGGTTTTTTTGGTGCCAGAAGGGCTGGTTTTAGTATTTCAGAAATTTGCTAAACTCCGGGGGATTTTCACGCAAAAACCATCTCTGGGGTTTAAAGAAAAATGGTCCAAAAAGAAAAAACACCCAGTACGGCAGCCCCTGGGGGGCGGAAATCCCTTTTTGAGGGCCAAGGTAAAAAGGGAGAATGGGCAGACGGTTTAGGGCTAAATAGAAAGGCAACAGGGGCCCAAAAAAAACCCCACCCGTTACAACCAAGGTAGGCAGAAAAAGCAATTTTTGAACGCACAGAAACGGCAAACTTTGAGGCAGAGGGGCTCCCACACAGAAAACCACACCGGGGCCACTCCTTTCAGCTAAAACGGGAAACTGGGGCCCCAAATTTTTTGCCCAAGCTCATCGAAATTGGCGGGTAGAAGATTGGAAAAACTTGCCTGTTTTGATGAGTCTCGATTTCTGCTGCACATTCGGATGATAGGGTCAGAATTTGGCCTCAAAAACCCCATGAAACCCAGGGATCCATCCGCCTTGTATCAACAGTTCAGGCTGGGGGTGGGGGTCATGGTGGGGAATAATTTTTTTGGCACTCTTTGGGCCCCTTGGGACCAATTTAGCATGTTGCAACACCCGTTTTAATCTATGCCACGAAAATTAGGCAGTTCTGAAGGCAAAAGGGGCCAACCCCTTACTAGCAAAATGTACCTAATAAAGTGGGGCCGGGGAGTGAATTTTAAATCTGACAACAGGGGTCCAATGAATTCAAATTGGCTGAGAAACCAAATAAACGCCCGATACATTGGGCATAATTTAACCCGGAGAAATGCGTCTTCAACTGAACCCGGGATTTGCCAACTACTAACCCCAAAAGTTTATTTGCCCCTCAACGTGTTGGGGCCAAATTTTGCCACTTTCTTTATTTCCCTAAACTAAGGGAGCAGAAAAACCCGGATCAGTACCAAAACCAAACTTTTTAAATAGAGTACCAGAACTATGCTGGTTAATTATAAACAGTACCAGAACCAAAACTCAATACAGAGATATAGTGCAAAGTCAGTTCCTGTTATTTGCTTTACACCAAATAAAAAATGACAACTCCCCTTTAAAGGCTTTTTAAAAAGGGTTAAAAAAAATGGGTGGGAATTTTTCAAAAATATGAATGGTAATACCTATAATAATGCTACAGACAATACAATAGACTGTATTACAGGTTTCATGCAGGAAGGAACCATACCCAATAACATTAAGGGCCACATGAATGAAAACTGTCTAGGTCTAAAACTCACTGTTTTTGCCCAAAAGCAACCAAACAAGTTCCCCTTTCATTTTTAAAATGCCCCCGGAAAAATGAGAAGGGCGCTCTGATTGTTTGCTATGGGCAACAAAGAGAGTTTTAGACCTAGACAGTTTTCACACATGTGGCCCTAAGTGATTTATAGATGATGAGTTGTTCTCTATCCAGCCCAGACCCATGTGACCTTGAGTCCACCAGAGATAAATCTTTAGTTGCTAATTTTTTCACATTTTCATATTTTGTAATAAGACAAAATCCTCCTAGCGCCACATACTGTATCCCTTAAATATAACATTGTTGCACACTGTGCCTCCTGAAAACGGTGGCTCAAAAAATTAGTTTACAGCTTGCAGAATCCTCTTAACAATGTGTTATTTAAGGACCTTGAAAGATAGATGCCACACACAAGTCCTATGACAGAGGACCATGTCCCTGAATGTTGCCTCATTATAGTGCCTTACACAATGCCCCTGCATAGTGTCCCTTTGTATCATCCCTTTGTGGTGCCTATCATATTGCTTTACAGTTTTATTTATATAGTGCCTTTCTATAGTGTTCCACATAGTGCGCTAGCATATTTTCCCAAATAATGCTTCCCTCAACAAAAAATATACCTGTTCTTTTGCCACCATCCAGGGATACAGGTCATGTGTAGTGCCACCTGCATCAGAGTAAGGCACTGAACATAAGGGTATAGAGTCTTGTTCTTCTGTGCCTTCCAGTGTCTGTATACACAGTTGTATCTGTGACCTAAGAACCTGGATACTACTGAAACCAATGGGGAACTTGGTGGGGATCCAGCTTTTTCCTGGTTCTGTTAAATGGTTGTTATTTTATCAACTCATTTAAAAGAATAAGGAGCATTGACCAAGACTTGCCCTGGTGTGACAGGGATGCATTTGTTCGTCAAAGCTTAAAAAGATGAAAGCTTTTTCTTGATCCAATAACATTGTAAGAACGATAGGAAAAGCTAGTAAAAGAAAGGATCCCTCTGTAGAGATTTGATAACAAAATGTTCTTTACAGTTTTTCTTTTATTAGGAACCACCTTAATCTAGAGCTTTCAAAGACATAAAAGATTCATTGTTGCAAAAGGCTACTACTACATTGTAGTGTGTAAAATGCTATATACAGAGTAAAACATTTTTCTGTTTTGCCTTAAGTGAATAAAGAATTTCTGCATGTATTCACATTAACACTATAAGTTCAAGCAAATATTTTTAAGAATTTGGAGAGAATTGGGTAAAATCAAAGAAAAAAATCTACTCTCATATAACAAAGCCTATCTTTTAAAGATATAATTTCTTGACCTTAGTAATCACTAATAACACAATCCCTACCTATGCAGGGGAACTGTTGTGAGAAGGAGCTCCACACTCTCCCAAGGATTCCCTAATGTTACCCTTGAGGAGAAAAACTATTTAATTACTTACAGGTATACAGACACAATCTTAATGTTTGTACTTGGGTTATAGTAACAGTATCGTGATAGAAACTCACATGGAGGGTTTTTGTTACCCAACAATATTTTATGGGCTATTAAAAAAAAAGACAGTTGTGATAAGTTGATAGATAACACCACAATAATCATGTACCTACAAGAGACAATATCATGTAAATTTTCCTACTGAAGAGACCAAAAGTGCTAGATATCCCAAATAGATATATACATGTCAGAGAGAATCAGGTACTCTTCTTAGTAGATAAGTCTATGATAATTCTGAACATTAAACTACTGATGTATCAAAGCCAGGGCTGAATTTGCCACTAGAAACCTCTGGGCAAGTGCCTAGGACATTACCTTTTGAAGGGCAGCGCCAGTTACAGCTTAGAAAATTTACACTTTTTTACCACTTGACAGATTTGGGGGACAGAAAGCATGAGAGAGGAGAGAGATGAGTAATGCCCCTCGCTCCACATTGATGGATGAAGTTTTTGCTGATTGGTGGAGGAGCAGCCACAAGGGACGTCTCTTTGCTGCTCCACAAATCAGCCAGATCTACAACGCAGCGTGGAGGATTCCAGAGAGTAGCCCTGAACAGATCAGCCTGTTATCAGTGTCTTTACTCAAGTAAAAGCTATAAACTCTTTTGATTCCCTGCTAGATGCTTATTTATGATCACTATACATTGTCCACAGTATTTGCAGAGGGAGGGGCTTCCCTCTGATAAGCAGATAGCAGACTCCTGGCACCCCTCACCCCCTGCAAAAACCATGGAGTATTAACAGGTAATAATACAGCAGCTAGCTGGAAGAATGCCATACAGAATGATAACGGCTATGATTGTCGGGCTCCTCAGAGATTGGGTGGAATCTATTTACTGACATTTCATATACAATTACGTCAAATCCAGTAAGGGAGTACCTGATCCATATATGGCCGGTAATGATTGTTAACTACAGCCAGGATCTGCTGCTATCAGGTGGGATCAGAAAGAGCTTTAATCCCAGCATTTTGACCCTTAAGTTGCTACAACTAACACAGACATTGCACCTTAAGGTATAACAAGCAATGCTGTGCACTGTTTCGTTGTTCGATCCACCCCAACAAGATTTTGTGATGCCGAACAGTTGTCATGACATTCCAAAAAATACTGGATAATCTGTAATTATTAATCAAATTAATAATTGCATATAACTGAGTTCTTGCTTATAATATATTCTTATTTCTAATTTTTACTTTATATGGTACAGATATACATTACTTTTATTACTATTTTTTATTGCATTGTTATATTATATAAAATATGTTCTTATATCTGAAGAAATATATTTGATACAAGCAACTGTGTAGGAACAAATGTTCTCAATCTACTGAAAGAAAAAAATCTTGTTTATCATCTCTATGCTCTTATAAGTAGCATAAGAAAAGTTACCTAACAAAAGCCCGTGGCTATGAAGCATATTAGAATCTTATAGGGCTTTCTCACCATGTATTTTCACAGTCATAGCCAGCTTTTTATCCATTCTGGTCTGTGGGTGGTTCTGTAGCAGTGATTAGCATATTAAGCTTCTCTGTAACTAGCTGAGACATTACAAAGAGCACTGAAGGAGAGTTAATCTTTAGTAAACAAAGCTACATGTGGTGTGAGGAGTGAAAACAATTGCTAATCTTATTAGAGATCATTAGTCTGCTGCTAGTGAGCTCTCCGACCATGGTGACATCACTTCCTGCTCCCTGCTTTCTGTTCTCAGATAGGGGAGAGAACCATAGAAACCTGTGTGCACTCAGAGCAGTAAAATCTCTCTTATCTCCTGACTAAGATAAAATCAAGAGACTAATGTATGTGAAAAAAAAAATTCAATTACCTGTCCCTTCATGTTGAAAGCTAATCTTGGAAAACCCCAGGGGCGTTGCTAGGGTCCCAAAACATCCGGGGCCCGGGCCCTGTGTTGCATTTTTCTCAGAAGGGCGGGGTTCACACGGTGTTTTTTACGGGCCCCCTGAAAAGCATCATGTGTTTTTACAGGGGAAAAAAATGGGGCCAGCGCGTCCCTGTGAAGCTCTCACTGATATTTATTCTCCAAAGAACAGGTAAATCGTTGCTGTCAGTGACAGCTATTTAGTTACCATAATGTCGGCCCGTACTTCGGGTGTATTGAAGCCCCAATTCCCCGCCAAAGTAGGACCAACATTATAATCGTGTGAAACATACACAGCGTATTTGTGGGGTATACTGTGCTGTAATGTGCCCCACAAATATGGTCAAATCATAGCATGAGGCTAGATACCTGTTTTCCCCCCCACAGAACCCCCCATAAAAAAATA